>VZTO01019037.1:31353-113338 GCA_013400615.1 Syrrhaptes paradoxus
TCACGGTGAGGGTGACAGAGCACTGGAACAGGCTGCCCAGAGAGGTTGTGGAGTCTCCTTCTCTGGAGACATTCAAAGCCCGCCTGGATGCGTTCCTGTGCGATCTGATCTAGGTGTTCCTGCTCCGGCAGGGGGATTGGACTAGATGATCTTTCGAGGTCCCTTCCAATCCCTAACATTCTGTGATTCTGTGATTCTGTGAATTCTTGCTGATGAGCCACTAGTTGTTTTTGTTTAGGGAATAGTTTTAAAGTACTAAAGTATACTAGTAGCTGCTGTCTTTGTTCTGCTCTTTGGAGTGGGATTTGGGGATACGGAACACAGACACTTCTTTCTGAAAGTACTGAAATGTCTGGTACATCATGGTTTTACAAATCCTCCCGGAGGAGATTTGCTTAGCATTTTTTTTTAATACATGTAGTAGCTGACAAGTAATAAAATCAGAAGGGTTATTTGTTGTGTTTTTATGGCTGAGTCTGTCATATCACATTTTCAGACTTGTCGGTGGACAGTGGGCACTGCCTGAATTCTCAGAGGTCAACATCTGAGCACTGTGGAATGGCTGTGCTGCTGACGGTAGAGAGCGGACTTAGGTTGCATTATGATGATTTACGTTATTCAAATGGGAATTCTGATTGCTGCAGCTCAGATGACTTATAACATGACAAGCTTGACATGTATTTAATTATTAGATGTGCTGACAGAAAGAGCTGGGGTGACAAAAGTGTCATATAGCACAACCTGTTCTGCAGTGCAGGGCATACTTCATCTTCCCAAACTGTGTTGCTGTGCTGGCCCACTGGGTCCCTTTGCTAGCCCATTCTGATGCAGCTGATCAGCAAATGGGAGATTTTCTCTGGTTTTCCCAGATCAGGTGCAGTGACTTGGCTTTTAGCAAAGTAACACCACATTATATATATAAGGAAAATCTAACTGGTAGGAGGTGAGTATGCGGTAGGGTTTAAGCTCTGTGTCCTTCAGATACTGGGAAAATACAGCAACAGATGTGCAGGATTTAAACTGGTTATTATTCTAGTGCTGTAGATATGCACAGATAATTAAAATGTAATTTCTACAGTGTCTTGAATAGCAAAGAGTTAGATCTTCTACAAATGTCTTTTGATATTACATTTGGGTTTTTTTCTTATATGTTGTTAGGTGTGTGTATTCCTCAAGGCATGCTTTTTTCTGAATTAAATAACTGTTTGTTTAGAATCTTATGCTTTATTCTTTCTTCAGTCTTTTTTGTTCTTTGCTATGGTTAGAACTGTGCCTGTAGCCACTTCTTTTTTCCATGTTGGCATGTAGAGGAGGCTATATTTTCTTGAGTCCATCATAGTGGCACTTCTACTGAACATGGTTTCTTTTCTTCATTCTAAGTCCTGTGAAAGTCCAGTTTCTATGGTACGGGCTGTCTCAGATTTTGTGATATGTACAGAAGATGTACTGCTGACCTGAGGCTGCAATTACTATGTATTTTAACTGACTATATTTTAAAGTTTTTTTGAAGACATGATTTCTTTGCAGACAGATAGGATGATTAGAACCATATATAATGAATGCAGGTAGCACCCATACAAAATTTCATCCAGCTCTATGAAATCCCATCAGTCTTTGAATGCAGTTGAGATATATTGTCAGACAATGATAGCTGTGCCCAGATGAGATGGGCTTTGTGCACATATTCCTCCGGCAGCTGTGCCAACCCACCACCCCAATCTCTTCCAGCTGCTCAGTAGGATTCAAATTCTTGATGGCATTATGTGCAAAGAAATCTAGTCTAATTGTAACTTTAATGAGCACTACTTTGACATGATTTAAAACTTCCCTCTCACTGTGATCCTGGGTAAATATACATACTAGATTTTGTGCAAAGACTCAGGGCTTAAGTTTCCAAACATTTCTGAGTACACTGGATTTCAAGGGCAACTGTCTGCTTTTGCTATCATTTTTAAATATCAGGGACAACCTGTAATAGATTTATAAAATCAGGTTTTTTTTTAAAGAACTAGCACAACCCTTATTTTACAGCTTTTTTCTATATACACTGTGTACCTCTGCACCTGTACTTTTTGTTTGTTTAAAAAAGTGGATGCACCTTCAGTGTTTTTTGGTTTTGAACAGGATAAAAGAAAGTGTTTGCCATATATGCTGGCATTTTTGTTCTTTAAGGAAAACTGCAGTCATGTCTAGCTTCAAGAGTTCTTTAGGCCTGCTTATTTGATGCCCTCACTGTGCCTTGCCTTGGTACTGAAGTGTCTGACAGAGTCATCAGAGATTGTGCAGGTGAAGATGTCAACAACAAAAAAGCAGCCCTTTTTGGATCTGTACATTTGTTTTCGTATAAAAAACAAAGTAGTTGCACTCAGGGCTAACAGGCTTTGCAGCAGTACTTGTAGTTCTATCTGTAGGCATTATGGAAGTCTTAACATTAATTTGGAAAATGCTTTTTTGTTGCTTTTTTCCAGTTCTTTTATGCAGTATTGTATCTTCTGTGGATAAACATGCCACAGAATAGACATTTAATTGTGCTCTCTGTTTTATTTTTCTCTCTTAGTTCTATCATTTGTCACTTGACTAGACATGCAGTAGTTTACTGCATTGATACAGTTTTTCCATAGGGATATTTATGGGTAACATTTAGAAAATATAATTGCAGATCAAATGTAGAGAGTATGAGCAGAATGGATACAGATTTTGCAGTTTTGTTTTTGTGTAATTTAGATTTCATATATACAAATTAGGAAAACATTGTTATATTACCTATGGGAGATGTGTGTAAAAGTGTTAGAAACACTGTTCTCAGTTTAATTGTCACTACTTGAAATTTAACGTTTTTACGAGACAAGTTTAAAAAACAGCATGAAATTGATAGCTTGCTATTGAAGGGAGTTGTTCAGTAACTTTGAGGAAAACTTTAAAAAAACAACCATGCTTTGTTGTTGCCATTCTGTACTAGACAAAGTGCACAGTTAGGAAATACTGGTTACTCTGGTTCTTCTGTGTCAAGTGTGGCTGACATTTGGGTACATGCAGTGAGTGACCTTTGATAAATTAGAGGCTATAGCTGGACTATTTTGATGACAGTTGGTATGCATTTGATCTGCCTGTTCTCTAATATTAAGATACTACTAAGATAATTTAAAAATAATATTTGAAATACTTATTCTGCTTTTTGTTTCACGTTTTCATTTATGAAAGCTTCTGTTGATGAAAGTTGTCCCTTGTTGTTTTGACGTCACAGCATCAAGCTTTCAGAGAGACACTGAAGATCAGAAAAGGGAGGTGATTTTAACAATTTAGTCTGACCTGTTTCATAACGCAAACTGTGGATTTCTACCCAGTGATTGCAGCATTAAATTAATAACTATTGATAGGGTTAGGGAATAATTATCTTTCTATGAAGACGACTTTTAGGTCCCAAACTGTGTTATTCATCCTACTTTCAGTAAGGAATAAAGATTTTAATTTTCTGCGGAGGCCTGTGTGGTGAACAGCAGTCCTCCTGTAAGCTGTAAGTTTTATAACTAAGGACGTGAATGAGCAAACTGTTGTTGGCGTTATTGGGAATTTGCTTGAGTGAAAATGGAAAGGATGTGCCTCATTTACTTTTCAATACCTAGGTGTATAGACACCATTTTTAGTGTATTAAGATGCTTTATGATATTTTTCTTTGCTTTTATCATTTTTTTTATTCTGTGTACGTCTGTTCACTGTAATTGTACATCCTGGATGTTTAACTGAGCCTGATTCAACAATAGCTGCTCACATTGAGTGGTCCTTTATTTGAATGAACAGTTTCCATCCATAAAAGGAGAAATCCATTCTGTCCTTCCTCATCAATTAGGATACCACAGTATTTTAAAATCCATTCTTAAAAAATTCTTCTACTGTAATGCCCACTGATAGAGAGTGTAACTAGTGATGCTCAGTCCCTATACGTCACACTCTGTTTCTACATATTGTACACCATGTTTTTGTGGACACAGCCTAACTTGCATTACAATTACCTACTCTCCTTTGTCCCATTGCTCTTTTGTTATGTGCTTAAATAGTTACGTATGTGACTCAAACAACTGTATTGTGACTGTGAAGTTTACTTGAAATGTTGTCCTAGTAAAACCTGATAACAAATGATGTTTGCTTCCAGATGGATTGTTTAGAGATTTGGAACATATGTGCTGCATAGCTTCATGTTGAAGGCTGTGGGAAAATTTCATATGATTTTAGAATATGTTCAAGGCCAATTTGTAAAATAACCTTGTCTGTAGATAGTACGTGTTTATTTGGAAATCGTGTCTGATCTCAAGCTATCGAACATGGAGCTGCAAATCATTTTCTTCCAAGAAAAACCCAAACAACCTTCGTGCCTCTGCCAGATATCTCTGATCATCAGCCAAAATCATCATGTCTTTCTTAGCCAGGAAGGTCATAAAACTCCTTTTTGCCCCCAGCCAGAGTGCTTCAGTCTCTCTCCCACAAATGAGCACTGATTTATTTATTTTTTTCCTTACCAAATGAACTTCAGAAATTAAATGAAAGAGAGTTTTAATTGCTGTGCGCTGAAGCCCTTTGCACTTGCCTTAGAGCAACGGAGGGTTTCTTATTTCATGGAAAATGGCTTTTCCAGTCTCATCTCTGCTACAGAAGCCTATCACCTCTGGTTCCAATTCTATGCATTAGTATAAAAATTTGAGAAATACCACATGAATGCAACATCTGTCAGCATTTATCAAATTCTTGCTAGGATAGCTGATATTAAAGCCACATGTTGATTTCAGACTTGCCCATATTGGACCAATAAGGCATTAAGGGAGAACTATGCTAGTTTCCTCATAACAACCACTTCAGTGCATTAGGCGTTAATCAGACTCATACATGATTTTTATTTTCATTTTTTTTTAGTGAACAGCTTAAAGGATGTGTGCTTGGAGAAGCCCAAAGCTCCCTGTCCTGTATGTATAATGGTCTGTCAGTTTGTATTTGGAGCTTACAGTTCTGTATTTGAATTCTAGAAGCTGAGAAAAGAGATGTTCTTAAAGTAGTGTTGACTGTATTTTCCTGGCCTAATCTACCAGTTGTGTGATAACTGAATCATGTGCATAAATTAGCTGTTCCAAAATGAGAAAAAAAGCCTTGCACAAGCTGAGAGGCTTCATATTGCTATTTCTCAAGTGTGTTAAAAGGAGAAATTATACTAACCTGTTTTTTATAGTTCAGTCTAGCTACTTTATGTTTCTACTCGGAAACCGATGAATAAATCATAAGTGTTACATATGTGTTAATCTAACCAGATCCTCAAGGAAGAATAAGTAGAGCAGCTGTTATTTTTACAGCTGTGGCTCATCATTTGAATGCTTTCCATTTACCTAAGTACTCAAATACTGTCTATTTAAATATAGTGCAGGATTTAGACTTGTGGTAAGTGATACAGTGCATCAATCCTCTTTGCTTTTTTTTTTTTTTGAAGCTCTAATTTTGTACCTGGAACTAGCTTTTTAACTAGTCTAAAATTAGCTCGTAACACCTTGATCCCTTTGGAAAAGTCTTATGTCTTCAAGTGTCTCTGCAATGCCTAGTTCAATTGTCAAGCTGAAGCTGTGAGTTGCTCTCAGAATAAGTATTAAATAAAAATGTTAAACTCTGGCTTAGTGGAGATCTCCAGTCCAAGGGCATGGCTTCACTCAGTTCTCAAGACCTTTGTTCACTGAGTTGCATCTACATGTTAGAGAATTGACTTCACAGATATTAAGGGAAGTCTAAGTTATTCTCCAGTAAGGGATGGGTGGGTTTAGATAGGTAGAACACTTGCTATTTTGCATTAGGAAATGGTTATGGTGATCATTTATTTCATGTGAAGAGCAAAGATTTTGGTGTTTTGGCTGGGCTTTTTTGTTTCAGGGCTTAGATGGTGACCCTGCAAATTGTTTTCAGTAGGAGCTATTCATGAAGGAAAATGAGATAATCTATATGCACCACATATGGGAAGTAATTACTGGTTTATTCAGATGATTTATGTATAAAATATTGTTATTAATTTTCTGTTTAATATTTAATTTCTCTCAAGTGAAATTTGTTGTAAATGCCATCTGAAAACTCACTTTCTAGCTGTGTCCTCATCTCTCACAGATACTACATTTTTTGGTAGTACATTCAAGATTTACAGGAATTATCAGCAACTCTTTGTGGTAGAGATAAATTGCTTGTGTGTGTTTGAACAAAAATGAACTGGCTTAGAAACAATTATGGCAAACTAATTTTTTTTTTTTTTTGCTAAATCAAAAGAAAGAAACAATTCATTATCCCAAAGATGCAGTGTTGTGGCCTGGCATATTGGGACACTAGTGAGGTTTCTGTTTTAGTTTGGCAGGTGGCGGCATTAGGGTTATAATTCTGCTAACAGTCAAAGAAAGGCTGTGAGTTATAAATAAAATCCAATTTGCTAGCAAACATGCTACTGAAGTACAAATATTCTTTTTAATTTGGTTATTTGTTACTCCTCTATTCAACTGTATGTGCATTTAAATATAGTCAGTAATTTTTCAGGCTGTAGGAGCTCTGTATGTAATCAAAATGAAATATTGTGATGATTGCTTTTGAAAGATGAGGATTTAGAGCTAGGAAGGAGGGAGAAGGCTCTAGCATCTCCCATGGCTTCTAGTAATCAAACAGGTAGCACGAGCAATTTGTTGATGAGTGATGCCCTATATAAGTACACTTTATGCCCAATTAGGTAATGACTGTGTATCGGTTTATCAGTGAAGGGAGAAAATTTAATTGATTTTAGAGGGTTGGTACTGCACTCTGAATACCTTTAGAAGATATTTTTATTTTGGGCCCCTGAGCTGGTAGCCCCAGGAAGAACTTCACTGCTGATAAAATTCTGTCTGGGACTTTTTGCAGAATAATACCATAAAACCAGCTTTGCTGGTCGCAAGTGCCATGTTCCTCTTGTTTCACTGGGCTGGGGGAAGCTGGAACCACTGGCTGCCGTGTTGAGGAGGGAAATGATCTAACTGATCTTCCCTGTGCTCTTCTGTCCCAGTCTGTGCATAGAACAAAAACTCTTCATATTCTGTCCCTCTGTGAGTATTTTTGAAGGACACACATGCACATTGCTGGAAATGCTAGATGTTTTCTAATTAGCTGTGGAAAAAAATCCTATTTTGCATAGCTTTGTGTAGCTGTGCTTCAATTCTTTGGAGCGATGACTCTTTCTGTTCCCTTCAGTGACCGTGGAGCCCTTGCCTGCTTCTTGGTTGGGCACTGTGTTTGATTGACCCTCCTGTTTCACTGCACTGAAAGCCTTACGGCTTTTAAGCATCAATAATTCAATCGATGACAAGAATGAAGCTTGTTGAAAATATGCCACAGTTGTTTCTCCCTGGGTCTGAGTTGTGTCCCTAGTCAGATCTGTGAGGTTATGAAGACTTCTTCCACCTAGGGACTCTAAACTGAAGTACCACATTAGAAGGTTTCTGCATCAGCTTTTTCTGCTGTGTCATATGAATCAGATCTTGTAGTTGTTTCTCAGGTGCTCTAAGCTGTGTCACCATAGTGCAGAAGCTAGATTAGGATGGAGTCTGAGAGGCAGAGACCTCTATACTCTTATTTTGGCTCTGATCTATATCTGTGCTTTGATCAGAACTGTATTTTGCTGCAGTGATTGTTGTGTTTTTAAAAGCCACATTTTTGGTGATTTTTGCCCTTTTTTGGTGATTTCCTTGGGAATGAAAGTGTAATGAGATTTTTCTGTTTTTTTTAAAGCACCCAAAAGACCTGTCTCAATCTTTTTCGCACCAAAGTTAAAAAAAGTCAACAAGCCCTTAAAAATGGTATCTCTTAGTACTAAAACATCAGAAGTTCCTGTTATTGTGGTGTGACTGTAGCATGTGATTTTCATTATTCCACAATATGCCTTGTCAGTTCAGATGTTGTAAAGTCCAGAGAAACCTGGGACCTTAAGGGTCTGTCTGCCTTATGAATGCCGAGGCTCACTAGCATGAGGTTTTGCAATGAAGCCTTGGTTAGTGGATCACAGAGGTTAGAGGGTCGGTTCCTTTTTGTTTTGCTCTGAGGTAGAAGAGGTTGAGTTTTAACCAGATACGGATCTAGGTTTCTGTGGCGGTGTTATTGACAGCTGCCTCAGAGTTTATATAATGTCGATAAAAGCAGAAATCTCATCTTTTTTTTTCTGAGTATTGAGTTAGTTTGACTATTTGGAAGCAGATGTTTTCGCTATTGTTCATGTTTGTCTGATTTCCTCACAGAAATAATAATGTCTGTTTGCTTGCTTTTATTCATTTAATCCAATGTGACATTTTAAATATGAATGTTCCTTTGAGAAAGTGAAAATGTAGCAATAACTATGACAGTGTTAAATGACCCGTTTAGTAACTTAGAAAAATACAAGCCAGTTGCTAAGTGGGAAATATCAAATCAAACTTTAAATCCAAGTGGAAAATAAGTTTCATCTCCAGAATAGTTCCTCCTTTTTTTGCCTTGAAGGTAAAAAAAAAAGAATATTATAGAGTCATGGGATCATTTAGGTTGGAAAAGACCCTTATGATCATTGAGTCCAACTGTAAACATAGCACTTCCCAGTCCATTGCTAAACTGTGTCCCTAAGTGCCACATCTATATGCCTTTTAAATACCTCCAGGGATGGTGACTCAATCACTTCCATGGGCAGCCTGTTCCAGTGCTTGACAACCCCTTCAGTGAAGAAATTTTCCCCAATAAAACCCAGTATTACTTATTTTCTTGTTCCTATGTTCTCCAATTTATAAAAGAGGTACAGGACTTTTTGCAGGATAGTGTCTATACAACTCAGAATTTTAATTTTCTTTATATAGATTTAAATGAGAATCAGGAGAATACCAGGTCAGTACCATGCTCAATAGACAAGGCTTATGGTTTCATTAATATTTATAAGTTAATACTGTGCTCAATAAGGAATGCCTTCATAATTGGGCTGTAGGAAGATTAAGTAACTAAATATGAAAGGTTAATTTTAGAAAGTAACTGTCAAGCTAAAGAAACAGTTTTATCATCTGTGGTGCTTGCCATTCTGTTCAAGATGGTGTGAAACAACTGTTCCAGGACTATTTTGGGGGAAGGAATGAGGTCTCTTCCAGGGTTCAGGTAAAGAACAGGTGTTAGGTGAGAATAGAGACAAGTATATTGTAGATAAGTTCTTATACATGTGATATTTTTTAATTACATTATCTTAAAGCAACAAGTTCAATAATATAATTAGATCTTGGCAACTGTGGGAAGTTAAAAAGATCATTTTGGATAATCTTCTCATGTTCTGTTTTTCTGTAGCATGAGAACATTTTATGATTTCTCAGTGGAAAAAAAAAACCAAAAGCAAAATTATTCTCTCTAAACACAATAAAAGCATCTTTTCTTCTTAAAATGTTTTTGTTCGTCTTTCCTTACATAAAGATCTCTTATGTTTTCCAGTCACAGACAACTGCATAAGTGTTAAAAATACTTTCTCCTGAAACATTGCCTACCCAGGGGAGAGAATAAGAGAGCAAACATCACCTCACATAGAAACACAGTGTAGGGCGGTGTTTCAGATGCTTTGGTGGAGAGGATAGATGACCTCTACAGATTAGAGGAACAGTGATTTCCCCCCCGTTTCCCCCATTCTTTCTGGCTCTGGCTCTAGCTTGCTTGCTTGTCCTTTACAGCAGTGCTACAGGGCACTAAGGAATTCAACATGATAAAATTATCAGCACTTATGAGCAGTTAAAATCTACTGGCAACGTATTTCTTCAGTCCTAGCTGGATTGATGAGACAGTCTGTGTATCTCTGGTTGTACTTTACAGAGAATAGCAAACTCAGAACTGTGTTTCAGAATGAGTTGCTCATACTGATACACAACTATAATTGGAACAAATAAATCACGTTTCAAATCCCCCAAGTATATTTCTTTAAAGGGTGTATCTAGCTTCAAGTATGGGGAGTCAGTATAAGAGCAGGGAGTACACTGTGATTATAAGATAACTCATTTATTGTACTCCAGTTCTGGAGTATCTTTGCTTATTTGACTTGCTGCTTAGTCACAGAAATGGTAGTTTGAAGGGATATTCACATTATGTAGTCCAGCCTCCCACATGAAGCATGCTGGTAGTGCAGAAGCTTTTCCTGTAAAGATCAGGACAAAAAAGATGTTGAGTCTTTCTGTTGTCGTCTGTCACTGGGTTCTCTCCCCCAGCTGTCACCCACATATTTTTGAACTTCCTTTTACAGCTGTCAGGCCCATGGCTTCCCTGCCCATTGCATGCCTCTAATCTGATCTTCTGTATAAAGGAGACCAATTTTATTATCTATGTACATCTTTTGTCTGATCTCCCTTTCTGAGTTTGGCTCGTGGAATTGATCTCAGGCTCTTCCTGTCTGTTTTACAGTTACGATCATCATCTGTCTATGTTTTCTGTGAAATTAGCAGTTTTCTTTTAGGGCTGCTTACGGGTTGGAGCTGCTAGGCTGTAGTGTGCACAGACTGCATGTTTCTCTGTCAGAAGCTGAAAGCCCTATTCACATCTGAAGCTTTACTCAGCAATAGTGACTGGACTGGAATATCTTTCTAATGAGTTTGGAGGATAAATTTCTGGAGGATTTACAGTGCTTCTGTGTGATGCCTAGCACAGAAGGCTTTGGTCTGTCACAGGAGTCTCTGGGCACTAGTACAGTACAAATGCCAGACGTCACCATTGCACAAGACAGATTTCAGGTGTTTCAGCTTTTACTTGGTAGCCTTTCAGAACCACCTTTGTACGGAACAGTGCTGTTTTTAGAAATCAAGGGTGGCATTGGGGTTGAGATCTAAAGATGTTTTCCTGTTTAGGAATTGGAAGTTCAGCCTGGCTGCTTCTTTAAATATTTTATAACAACACACAATCCAGTAAACTTACTTGATTGCTTGGCAACATGTAGGTTCAGCCTGCACTGTTAGGAAGACTAGAAAACCTGTACCAATAAGAAGATGTTCAAATTATCCTTATCTGCTTGAAGTCTTTTCCCTCACAGATGGGACAATATAATAAATTCTTCACTTCTGTTGAAGATTGCTTGCATAATCTATTATTGTCCATATGAAATGCTTTTAGAAACTACTCGTGAGGCAATAAATTAATTCATACTTACATGACTGACAACTAATAGCTTCATGACCTTGAGAATGAAGATAGGAAAATTATATTTTTCAATTACTGTTGTTTTTGTTTGTTTATATAAAAATAAAACAAAATAATTTGCACAATTTCTGGACCATAGAAGTTGACATAGGAACTTAAATAATTAAAAGTGTAAGGAAATATTTTATCAGACACAGATTTGGCTTCAAGAAATAGCATGATTAAATATGATAGGATCAGCAACAGTTCCTTAAAAAGACCAAAAAAAGAAAGAAACAAAATCTTTAAATCGATGATGATGAGGAAAAGCTTTTTTTGGAAAATGGAGCTAAAAGTCATGGGGCATAAAATAAGAAAAATGAGGAAATCCCTATCAAGTAGCACCAGTAGAACTGGATGACTGAACTGAGACAGAGATGATAGAAATGGCTAGCTTATCTATGACAGATTTAATGGCAACAACAACAAAAGGTATTTTGTAATTGGGATGTGGGTGATGAATGGTTTGTCTCTTCAGGTAACTGGCTGATGGAAAATCAACTTGTTAGCAAGAATAACTGTAAGAAGTGTATCTACTCAGAGCAGCGTAGAGGCATTGGAAGCTGAAGGGACGCATTAGCCTGCTGCCCTCCCCAAGCTAGTTTGTTCGGCTAGCAATTGTGTGGTGTGTTCAGGAGGTCAGGCCAAGTCACCCAGGGGCTCGCTTATGAATCTTGGAATTGCTGAAACTCATCAGTCTGCATCTTTCTTTCTAAGTAGGAACAGCACTGAATGAATATGAAATAGCCCCGATTTCCAGTGTCTTGTGGCTTTTTTTGGAGACATCTGAAGCCGATGCCTTCCATGTGTGTATGCCTGGTCCAGCTAGTTTCCAGAATCCTTTTGCCCAAGATTTTGAAGTATGTGATTACACTTTTTTTGATTTTTTTTTTTTGTCTGAGTTGTTAGTTTTGAATCTCTGGAAAGAAGTAAGACATGAGCATTGCTGCGAATGAGTTGCAATGGCTGTCTGAAAACACTGAATTCAGAGCTCAGAGGGATGCTGACTGGCTGCTGCATTGTGTATGAGAAAGCTTGGTATTTTCAGGAGTTTACAAACACAAGAGTAAGATGAGCAGGGCAATATTGCATAGAGAGCTTAAATTAAGATGAAATCGCCAGGAGTTGTTCATAGATCTCTTCTTTTGTGCTTGAAAAGAGGTTATACAAGGTGTGTTTTCTGGGGGCATAATAGACCACTCTGTCTTTCAGCAGCAAAGTTTTTGCCAATTACCCTATCTTTAACCTTCCTTTTATTATGGAAAATTAATTAGAAGGTTCTGGAGAGGAAATGGGGACTAACTGGGGTCTTTATATTTTTATGGCCTATTTAGCTTTGAAAGCACGAATTAAAGTTTCTTCCTAATATTTATAATGAAATCTGTCCTCTCTTTCTCCTGTCTCGGTGATTGCAAAACAAAAGCCCAGACTGCAAGGCTTCAGCCTGTATAAGGGAACAAACAGCAGCTATGTCTTTACTGTGCCAGCTGAAACAGCAGCATGAAGAATTTAACCAAGGCACCATGAGATGTACTGAGTCACAGAAGTCTTTTTAAAACAAAAATGTTGGTGTTCAACATGTTTGGAAGCTGGGACCAATATAAAACAGTGAGAGCTAATATGATAGGATCTGGCTTCAGCTATAGTGTTGAGGGGAGATTTAATTAGAAAAATGTAATAGTCCAAGGTAATTTAGGTTAGGCTTACAAGGAATACAGCTCCTACTTAAATATTCTGAGGTTATTTTAGGTAACTGAAATGCCATACTAATTTTCATCCTCTTACCTAAATGTAGTTGTCCCTGTTTGAAGAAGTTTACAAAACCATTAGCAACACTGTTCCAGTTTTACTAACCTGCAGGGGCAGGAAATCTGTCTTTCTGTTTTCGTCTGATGTGGCACCTCCCTCACAGCTTGAGTCCTTGCTACGAGGTGGTGTACCACAGATTGATAACCACAGAGCAGATGGAGAACAGAATGCCTGGACAGTTATTTTATGAGAAGATCAGGAATTATGACTTTATAATCTACCTTCTTGCTATTTTGGAGAGAAGCCATGTTTACTGCTTTTACAGCAAGCATTAGCATAGCAAATTATGCTATCAGCCATAACGAGTAGTTCTAGTGGGAGAGGAAGTAAATTATGAGATTGTGAAAGACAAGCCTGAACCTGAAGAGCTGAGAATCCAGATTAGAAATAAATGTTGATTATGCAGCCTGTGCACTGAAACGTCAGTGTCTTATAGTGACTCAGAGCTGAAGAGAGCAGAAACAGTTTCTTACTCTGTATTTCTTTTACCAGCACCTGCAGCCAAACTGAAACAGGAGGCATGTGTGTTTGGCATGTTCTTCTTTGCAGAGGACATGGACAGGAAGCATTAAAGAAAATTGACGGTTTTCTGCAGAAACATTTTTTTTAATAAAAGATCAATTTCTTATTATTGTTGTTGTCATTATTAATTTTTAAGTAAACATACCAAACTTCAGCTTGAGCCTCCTGGAGTCATATCAAGAAGTGATGTGTTTCATTCCAATTATGACATTTTTATACTTGTAGAACCAAGGTGCTGTGTTTGCTTCGGGTCAAATGTATAATAAATGTATTTGTGTGAGCTTTTATGGTATTTTTTAATAGTTTGTAATTCTTCCTTTGTATCCCCATCATCTTTCTTCTCTGTGAGTCTCTTTTTCTCTTGCCCTTCTCCTTCCTCTTGCCACTCCCCACAGCTCTTCCTGTTCAAGAGATTGGTACCATTATGGTTTAAAAATTACAGAGTGGATAGTGTCTCCACAGTACCTGGTACAGAAAAAGAAAAAAATTCAGGGAAGTATTTGCTGATTATATCGATTTCTGATAGATGGTTAAAATAAAAATATTTCAAAATGTTGTATCTCTATATGAAATAAATGCAGTGAAATGCTGGAAGTTTTGCAAAAAGTAGGCAAAGGTAGTGTCTGTTGTCTCATGTACACTGCAAAACAAAACAGAACTCTGAGAACTTCTTGTATAGCTATTGGTTTTGTTCCACATCTGTATTAGTAGAGGGGATTTTCATCTTGTTCAATAACAGTGGCATGTATCTTCCTGTCTTGTTCACTGCCATTTTGACCATGTGTTTTTTTTTTATATTGGAGTTCTCAGATAACACAATTAATGCTTCTTGAAGGAAATCACAACTATCTCTTGCCATGCTACCTACCCCAACCTATGGGATACAGTGGGGGAAATAATTCTGGAAAATGTCTTGTACCCAGTGTTATGTGAAGTTACATTTAACAGGTTGCCCAGAGAAGCTGTGGATGCCCCATCTCTGGAGGTGTTCAAGGCCAGGCTGGATGAGGCTTTGAGCAACCTGGGCTAGTGGAGGGTGTCCCTGCCCATGGCAGGGGGCTTGGAATTAGATGATATTTAAAGGTCTCTTCCAACCCAAACCATTCTATGAATCAAAAAATGTAATAATGACAATCCAAAGCTTTTTGTGGACACTGGGCCCTCCCACCCCTCCTGATTGTTTTCTAAATTGTAGTAAATTTCTGCAAAGAGTTCTATGAACCTACACAGCCAGCTCCAAAGTGGTTCTGAGGATTTGTTTATCATCACTTTGCCTTAATAGCTGTAATGATCATGATTTTCAACAGTGGGTCTCCTGTTGTCTGACAGTAATTAAAGAATTTCATTGTTAGGATTAATGAGAAGCTTTAACAAGCATGTTGTTTGACCATCAGTTCCAGAACCCCCACCTGATGGTGCAAGAGGAGAAAGCATAAAAGAGAGTACTAGAACACTGCACTGGAAGACAAATTGTTGTAATGTGAAGAAATACAGAATAATGTGGTTGTGAGAAATGAGCAAAAGTACCTAAACTGGGAGATCAGAGGTGATTGAATGCATCTTCAGCATGATCCCATTAAATCTTTTTAACTAGAGCCAAAGAATTAAAACAGTATGGCAAGATAGTAGGTTTTCAGAGTAGAGATACTTACCAAGTTCTCCTCATCTATTTTTATAAGCCTACATTTTTGGACTTCGAATTTGATAGTTGTTTTCTGAAACTATTTAGAACTTCGTTTCAAATGTCACAGCAGGTAATTTGTCTGTTGGAAGAAGAGGTTTCTTGTTGGTCTTTTTAATTCATATGTGTTGAAACAATAATTGAAAAGGCTCTTGCATTTTCCCACTGTATTAGAAGAATGTTTCTTAATAATGTGGCATACCTTGAAAGGTTGATCACCCAATAATTTGTCTCTTGTTTTGATACATTGCACCAACTCATTTAAGAGTAGTATCTAGTGTGAAGTTTGTTTCAGGATGTTGAGCCTGTTCTGTTTTATGTGTTTAGGCCTTCTTGAAAAATTTTATTTGGCAGTTTCCATACTGTGCATCTTTTTGGTTTGTCTATTTTTATCATTACTTTTCTGTATCTTTTATTATGACTCTTGTATATAATTGTTTTTGATAATGCTAATACTGATATTTTTTATGCTTCAGAAAATATAAGTTCAAACATAAATGTGAGCAAACCTTTTTGCAGAACCATGGCAAAATGAGAGAAGTAATAACAATGAAATGAGCAAAAAGGCCAACCAGAGGCAAGGGATGAATTTAAAAACAGTGAGGAACTTTTTTTTTTTTTTCAATTAAAGGCAAATGCTAAATGAATTTGCCTGGAAAGTAAACTTTCTTCAGTATTGAGAGACTAGTTGTTGACTTCTGAGTGAAGAAAGACAGATTCATAGTTCTTGTACACCTCTAAGAACTGATTAAGTCTTATTTTAAGCAAACGGGATATTTTTTTATTAACTTTGAGTAGTGTTGAATCAGTTCTTTACTACTGCTTTGTAGTCACTGGGGCAACAAACCTGCTTTCTGTTAGGTACAGCATTTTTCTTAGTGGGCTTCTGCTGACAAATTCCTTGCAACTGTTGACAACTTACTTTTCCTGCCATCTATGTATAAGGAATGGCATTAACTATAAGTATTAACTTACTTCTTGCTTTTTACTCGTTGCCTGTTTTATGTACAATAAAATGTATTCAGAGTTTGAGAGATGTGCTAGGGCATCAGGAGTTTAGAGACAGGGAAAGCAGAATTTTATGGAGCATAATTTTTTTTCTCACATAATTAATTCATTAATTTGGTATAGATAATGGTGCTCTTGTGTGTATTTAAGTGAACTGTTATCAATGTGTGGGTATGCTTTGACCTTGCTTCTGTGAAGGAAGGAATGTATAGGAAGGGGTATGATTTTGTCTTCAGCTCCTAGCTCATGCTGTGGTAAGAATGCAGCTAGAGCTGTGGTGAAGAGACGGTACTAATAAATAAAAAGGACCAGGATTTATGCTTTGGCTCTAAAGCCGAGAAATGTAAAGATCTGCATCTGTACAGTGAAACTTACTCTCCAGAGCAAAGCTGGATGATACGTCTGAACTACCCACTGGTGAGGTCCCTGGCCTGTGCTATGCCCCGTCCGTTTCCGGGCACTGTATAGGAGAGCACGAGCTGGCAAAGCAAAAACTGTTCCGGGAGCTGTAGTAACAGCTTAACAGTACAGAAATTGCATGCCAGCAGCCAGACCCATACTCTGACTCTTCAGCTTAGATAAAGCCACAGTGTCTCCGTGGTGCTAGTTTGGCTCAACCCCATGCTTTGCTCACTTGATGTCGTAATTCAGCTCCTGCACTTCCTTTTGAAGTAGTTCCCTTCAAGAGAAAACTCAGGCACAGCAAGCGGTATAGTGCATTCAGGATCAGCTCTAGGCAGTACAGATGTGAACCACGCCAAGTCTGGCTGTGCTTCAGCACTGTCCCAGCAGTGCTTGCATCTTCGTATGCCCTAGCCTGACCTACTTCTATGCATGTGCCTTTGGCACCATGCTCTAATTCTGATGTGGTGCAACACAACTTTCTCAGCCTTTCAAGTACTTTGAACTGAAAAAACCCACAACAAAACAACAGTCATAGCATCTCAGGAGCACCTTATGTAGCATTTCATTTCAAAAGATGCAAACCTGCTGATTTTCTATTTTCTGATTAAAATGTATATAATTATAAGTTGTGTTAAAATTGCTCACGCAGAGGTATCCCTATACACTATTAAAATTGCGCTGCCAGAGAATACTTTGTAGGCCTTCTTGCCACAGGGCAGGACTTTAATAGATTTCCTGTGCTCAAGAACAATTGGATACATATGTGGAAGAAAGATCCAGGAGAGACTGACTGAAATCCATAAACTGTATTCTGAGGTAGTCCCTGACCTACAAATTGCTGGAGCCCAGGAGAGGACTCTGTATGCTGCCCCTGTTCTTTATAGCCCTCCTGAGGCTGCTGTTCCTGACAGGATGCTGAGATACAGAGGTCTTTGAGCTGATTTTATGCTCTTATTTGCAGATCCTTATAAAACGTGCTTTTGCAACTTATTGGTTTTTCACTCTTCTTCAAGCTTAAACATATTCAATCTCATTTTAGTAAAGGAAATAAGAGCTGTTGAAAAAAGAAACTGCTGCAAATGAAGAGTGAATTCTGAATTTGCATCTTGTTGACTTTGTCTTTTATAGAGCTGGAAACTTTGTCATACCACAGCAGTCTTATGTAAGGGAATGGTGGTGCATAAACATTTCTGCAAAGCATACAAATACTGTGTCCTTGGACTGGGGAATCAGAATGTAAGATACAGGAAAAGAAGCCTATTAAGGAATTGGCACAGTTTGGTTATATGCAAATGGTGATGTAGGTCTTTTTGACTTTTTGCATGTTTTTAAAATGAAACCAGAGAAAGGAATTTTTATTATGTTAATTTATACATTGGTATGTTTACAATTAAAACAGAGGGTGTGTGTCCAGAACCGAGTAAGCTTGGAAAAAGGTGAAAGGCTGAAGGTGCCAGCACAAGAAGCCAGAGGAATCCTTTGTTTCCATCAAGAACAGAAAAGACATCCCATGGCTATCACCATTCACATGCTGGCTTTCTACATTATACCAATAGTCATTAATTTTGGCTTCTAATTGCAATTGATAGTCAGTTTCACAATATTTTTGTATTTTATTTGACCATCAGTTGTGAATAGAAGAAAATTGAGAATTATGGCTAACTTTGTTCTTTAACTTGTGCTGCATCTATATATGATGAAAAATACTTCTTTGTACCTTACTAAGCATATGGTAACTTTAGAGGGAAATGGCATTTGAGTAACATTTGTGAGCTTAAGTATAAACTACTCTGGCTTATAGATTTAAATTGATCCTGGCAGCTCTTTACCTTTCTGCTATTGAAGTTTTATGAGTATAAGTTATTGATTTTCTGCTTAAAAGTCAGAGTCTTGCTGGTATATCACCTTATGCTTAGTAATACTATGATGATGTGGATTACTGATTTTGTATTTTTGAACGTGTTTGCTGAACAGTTTTTCCAGTCCTTGGAAGTGGTTATCCTTAATAGTGGTTATTTGGTTAATGCACAGTTGTTTTTGTAGTTGCTAAACTCGTCCTTTCAGAGTCATTATTGATTTAGATGTGAAACTTCCGCTTTTTTCCAGTTTTTGTGACCTGATTCTATCTCTTGAGTATTGCTATAGTAATAACTTCTATTTTCTTTACCTACTGTGTGTATTAATTTTAGGCTGTACTGATTTTAGTTATAACAAAAAGAACTAGAACAGAAGCACTGACCTATTTGTGTTGTGTCAGATAATATACATCTTCAGTATAAAGTCAGGTGCATCTTCAAAATAGGTCGTGTGCTGAAATCCTGACCAAAGTTTACTTGAAGTTTAGCATGTTTTTAAAAATGAGACACAAAAGCGTCACTAATATGATATGAAAGTGAGAAATTAACCTATAACTGCATTGTCAGTTCGTGAATTGCATGAAAATATTTTTAAACTCATGACAGTAGATTAAGCATCTGTTCTTCCTGATTTGTCCTTAAAACTTCTGCATTTCGAAGTAATTTTACTAGCTATTACGTAGTTGGCGAGATGTAAAAGCCAACTTCCAAATCTGTGCATATAGTAAAGATCTCGGATTTTTCTACAGTATTAGATGGTGTCCAATTATGTAATGCATGCAACTTCATATATATAGCTTAAATGTAACTTTAAAATAAAAATCCCTGTAGTGTTTAATATTGATAGAATCATAGAATAAAATCATAGGATCGTTTAGGTTGGAAAAGACCCTTAAGATCATTGAGTCCAACTATAAACCTAGCACTTTCCAGTCCACCACTAAACCATGTCCCTAAGTGCCACATCCACACGTCTTTTAAATACCTCCAGGGATGGTGACTCAGCCACTTCCCTGGGCAGCCCATTCCAGGTCTTGATAACTCTTTCATTGAAGAAATTTTTCCTAATATCCAATCTAAACCTCCCCTGGCATAACTTCAGGTTGTGTTCTCTTGTCCTATCACTTGATACCTGGGAGAAGAGACTGACACCCACCTTGCTACAACATCCTTTTTGGTAGGTTCTGGTCAAATGTTCTGTTCTGATGGTGCTGTTCAAGTGATTTCTCCATAACTTTTCAGACATACAGCTGATTTTGAACAGTTGGTACTTTCATAGGTACAATTCTGTGTTTTAAATGTACTAAGTTTATTAAAGGTGCTATATAGACAGTATTAGTAGGGTCAGTGTCCTGTCTGTCCTTTTAATATCAGTTTATATTTTATCTTTATTCATTATTAGATTCTTCATCTTTTGTCCTTTAAAATTTCTTCATGCAAAGGGCCTTGCTGTGATTAATAGCTGTAGAGCCTGGCCCCTAGGCTTTAAGTCCTTAGACTCTGAAACCTAGAGGCAACCACTTTCTTAAACTGTGGTGCTTGAATTAAGAAGGGAAAATAACTTTTGAGTTCTTCTGTTCAGCAGTTAACATTTTATAGCTGTGCAGCCATGTAATGAAAAATCCATGTCGTGGTTTGCTCTGGCTTCTTTTTCATTCTTTATGTTCCCAGTGGGAACTGTAAATCCAGGTTCAAATGTGTCACTGAGTTGGTTATAAAACCTAAATTTATCTTGTGTTCTTCACCTTTGCAATGAACACTGGAATACCTAAGTACTCTTATTAAGAAAGAGTCAGTGTTCCATTGCTCATTTATTCTAAGTCTTCTTTGGAAAATACTAGATGCATTCAACTATTCCTTCTTGAACTTTTAAAAACCTTTAAAATCAGTTTTATTTTATTGTTTTTTTCCTTATTGTGTATATTTTATTTTATTGTGCATTTATACTAATTATATTATTATCTATTTTCTTCAGTATAGATCTTTCTCTAATCACTAGTATCTGGAAACAGATTTGAAATTTGGGAAGGCTAGATTTCAGGGGATCTGTTTGTGTAGTAATTATCAACTGCTTCTTTGGATGACCTAATGTCTTGATGGCATATGTATAAAGAGACTTAGACGTTTCATTGCATGTTTGTGTTGTCTCTTCTTAGTATAATTTTTCAAACTTCTCATTCATTTCTGTAGAAATACAGTGCAACTCAACTATAATTTATTTTTTGTCTTTCGTCATAAATTATGATTTGGTGCTTAAAAGATCTTCGTAAAAGTTCTTTCATTTCTGTGCTGGATAATCTCCTTTAGCATGTATAGTGTAGTTGAATTGTACATAGTTTGTGTTTCACAGTTGGTTGTAGCTTTTCTTTGTTGTTTTTAGGGGGACCAAAATTACAAATTTTACATCTTATAATGTATAAGAATTTTCAAAATGATACTGTCAAAATAAGAAGCTATGCCACTCTTGCAGTTTTCTTCATCTTTGGTTCTCTTCAAGGGCTGGGGATATGCCCAGAAAAACACTTGAGTTTTAGAAATGTGGGGTTAGGGCCAAGTGTGCCATAGCAGATATTTGTTTGTACAAGAACAAAGTAAGAAGGGCCCCAGTCTTGCATAATTTGATCCGTACACAAGTTCCTATAGAACCAGCATGCTTCAAGAGGGAGGCCCTTATGAAATCGGTGAAGGTCCTCGTGAAATAAGGAATAGGATCAGTCCATTGTGTGGAGTCTTGATTTGTTTGTATAGGGATGCTTTGTATTGATAGAAAACAGATAAAAACCTGGGTACAGAATGCTGCAAAAATCTGGTGTAAATGTAGGATGAAACACTCATCAGCTGTGTATAATTAGGACTGCTCTGTTGTGGTACAGCTTTAAAATTCATTTATATTTAAAATATTTTATTTTTACTGAAAATTGAAATTGAATAATATGATTGGACTTTTTTTTTGACAATCCAAACAATTAGGGCTATTTCCCATATGCCAGAGTGTTTAGAGCAAGATCGGTTTTCATTGTAATTAGTTGTGGGTTTGCTTACAGTTCACAGCACTTGATAGCAGGAATTTTTCTGACAGTCTTGTTAGATAGAGAATATTCCTCTTGGAACATTACTTCAAAATTTGAACGGGGAACTTTTAAACTGTTTGATCTGGAGACTTTTAGTAGCTTTATGAAGAGTGTGCAGAAACTTGACAGAAGCCTGTTGGGAAACAGAGATCGGTGACAGCAATTTGGGTGAAGAAATGACCAAATAAAGCAACTTATCCTGAGGACCCTTAGCTTCTGGTGAAGTTGTCTTACAACTGTTTCTGCGATTTGCTTCACAGCAGTGAAGGGCTTTGTGCTGCTTTTCCTTATCAACTGTGATGTGGTTAAATTGTGTGCCTTGAATGAAAGCCTAATTTGCACATATTTTTGCTTGGGCAGTATTTCCCCTTTGTGTTCTGTGGATGGGCTCTTGGAAACTCTTTCCTTTGATAAGGCTCCTACCTCAGCAAAAGAATATCCTATTAAGAAGGAAATTGATTGGCCTGGCCCTGATGGGGGTCACCTTTGGCAGGTGTCAGTGAGGAGCTGCTGGATATGGAGAGGAATAGAAGAAAGGCAAGGTCTTATGAGAAATTAGCTGAGGGGAATAAGATAAATAGCTTATGAAAATGAGCTAGTAGAAATTTTAGAACATCTTTGATAAGTAGTAATATAAAACTTTGGACACCGACACGTTGTGTGACATGGAAGTGTGCCAAGATACTGAATGTTCTGTGTAACAGTCGTTACCTTCAGAATCCACTGCATGAAGATAACAGGCTGAGTGTGCAGCTTTGGATCCCTTTACACTTTCAGTGATGTAAAAAAACCTGGAAATAATTGCAAATGCAATTTGCCATTCAAAGGCAGATCAATTGCATTCGTTTTCTGTATTATGAGAAAGGGTAACAGTAGCAGTTGGCTGCTAATTATGAATAAAGACACAGCATTTTTTAACCTTGCAATCTTAATTTTGAGTGCTTATTTTAGGAATTAAGCTGTAAAAGGTTTGGAAGCAAGCCAGGTGTCAGTGATGTTACTGTTTTAGACTTTATCACAGCATCCAGTCCAAATGATGTATCCGAGTCTTCCTGCACTTCTAAAGCAAATCCAAGTGATTTCTTAGGTTTTGACGATCTACCTAGTCCCTTGTATTTTTTTTTTTATTATCCAGCCAATTTTGGTGGAAAACTCCCCACCTCCCTATTGACTGTACTATCAGAAGGAAGAGATGTCAGAATCCTGTTAGTTTTAGTTTCAGGATTTATGTGTTTTTTTACATAAGCAGCATATGGTTTACTTGTCTTGTAAATTGTATTTGTGAGAAGACATTATCCCCTGATCCTGCAAAGCTGAGAATAATGATCTGAAGTGTGAGGCCTGTGAAAGATACAGTTCAGTATGAAGTGTGAATAGAAATCTTACAATGCTAATAATGACATACACTAATGCATAATATCTGGGTATTGTTGGAGAATAAAAATAAAGAAGCAAAGCCAAAGCAAAATTCAATAACCGTGTTTCTAAATTCTGAAAAGTATTAAGATTTTAAAATAGAAGTATATATTAGTGTTTTAAATAATGTTCATTGAGTTTTGGGGTTTTTTAAAATATGATTTTAATTAGCAGCAACACATGCCATTTGATACTGTAAAATTCGTCTCTTATTTTGGTACAGACTAAGTAATTAATGATTCATCTGTTCTTACAGCTAGCCAATTTATATTTTATGTTGCCAGCTGGTTTATGATATGTCAAAGACACAGAGAAAGGTATCAGGGGTGTACTACATTAAAAATACAGTTTTTCTCTACTGGTGCATAGATACAAACTAATCAGAAAGTAGAATTATGCCCTTGTGTTACTGAAGAATTGATAAAAACTGCGTGTTTTTAAAATTATGACAAACAGATAGCATGTAAGCAAGAAAAGACAAAAGCACTTAGTGGTTGTGTTTTCACAAATGAGTGGAGCTTTCTGTAACTGGAAGTGGAGCATTAAGTTACTTGCTGATCAGATTTTTACCAGGCCCCTTAACTGGGTCGTCAATGTCATACATTGAAGGTACTTATATTACTGGGTGTTCTCTTTAATTTTGTCATTTTTACTGTGTCAGCTTTTATTATCATTAACAACTAGACTCACTGACTCAATTGTGTCCCAGCAGGATTTCAGATTATTCTTCAAATTACAGCAATTTGTCATGATGTCAATGCTTTTTAACCTATAACCCTAGGTTACGTACAGAGTCTGCGGAGTCAGATTTTGCATGCTGCAGATTCAATTTATATTGTATGTAAACAATTACAGTGCTTCACAAACAAACAAAAGACAGGCAAAGTCAAAACTAAGGGTTGACATCTAGCTTGTCATGAATCCATTCTAATTGGATTTTTTTTTTTTCCAAATCAGATATCGGCAATGCAACAGCATTGGTTCTTTAACATAAAATGAAGTAGGAGTGAGTTAGACTCTTGTTAGTGGCAGAAACTCTACCATTGGTGGCAGCAACAGAATTTAGAAGAATCACTTTTACAACTACTATTCCTCATGGTATATGACTTTAAAAGTTTTCAAGAGTTTTAATGGTATCATAAGAGAGAAACAAGCAAAATTATCTTGAAGATGAAAGAGTGTTCCAGTTCAGGAATGACCTAAGCTGAGGAAGAGGAGTGTGACTGTTCATCTTCTGGTAGCTCATGTGACATCCCCGGGCTGGGAGTCCTCAGTGCTGGGGATGGAGATGGGTGGTCTGAAAGCCCTGAAGCATCCGTGCTGGCTGTGACGGGCAGAGCTTTCTTGCAGGACACAGCTGTACTGATGCTTACCCGCACAGACAAGCTGTAGGACAGCTCCGCTGTAGAGTGGAAGTTTGGACACATTTACCAACTTCACAAATTGTGTGTGATGTTGAAGTGACTGAGGGGGAATCTGATTGTCAAATGTAATTTAACAGAAATTGCATTTCTTTTGTTCTCTTTTTATTCACTTGTTACTATTTAAAATACTGGAACCATACGTTTACCTGCTCTTTTGTTCTTGAACTTTGCCTGTAACAAGATGATCTTACAGAATCACAGAATGGTGGAGGTTGGAAGGGACCTCTGGAGGTCATATGGTCACCCCACTTGTAAGGCAAGTTTCTAAGAGCAGAAGGAATCATAGATCATCCCGTAACTTGAATATATGAAATTTTCCTAGATGTGCGCTCCATTGTATTTCAAGGATGAACACTGCTTCTTGAAACTTTTTTCCATTTAAGTGTTATATAGTCTTTCCTTCATATGATTTTGGTTACAACTGAGTGCCATCATTATTTCATGAGTTCACATTGTGGTATTTGAATGATATAATCATAAAGTCTTAATGACCTCATAGACTTGCAGCAATTCAAGCAGTAGCAATTGCTGGTATGGCCAGATCTCAAAAATAAGACTGTCGAATGTAAATATGAAATCTTAGTGAGGTATCCATGAAATGTAAGGTGTGATATATACTAGTTCTGATGGCATTTTTCCCAATAATTGGCTGTAAGTCTGGCAGCGCTACAGAAATATCATACCGTTAAATAGCGCTATTGAAGTTTTTCTTAGCTTCAAATAACACATTTTTCATTAGCCACATTGTTTCTGCAGTTATTTCTCTGTATTATTTCTTTTTGATATATTTACAATGGTGATAATATCAGTTATTTCCAAGGGCTGGAGTGGTTTTGCCTCTTTAGTTAGCTGCATTGCTTCCAAACTCTGTTTTCTGGTTGTATGTGTTTCCTCATTCCCGGTGATGGAAGCTGTGAATGGGCTTATCCACAGTTTTGTTTGCCAGCAAGAGATATGGGATTCTTTGCTGGCTTCTTCCTCTTTCTGATTACAGAATCATTGTAGTGAATATTGTTACATGCAAAAAGGCTATTTTCGGTAATAAATTGGGAGTCTTTCAGAAGTTTTAGATTTAGGAGGCTTGGCTATAGGAAATCACTTGCAGTAAAATGAAATCTTAGTAAACCCTTCTTATGGTGAGTGCCCTGTGGTCAAAGGTCATGCTGCCAGAGAGAGGGTGAAGGAGTTGAGCTCAGAGGGCACCCAGTAAATAGAAATTATAGATTTAGGGTTCTTGGAGCATTAGACCTTTCATCAAGTGATTCTGGTCTAGTGTTGCAAGAAGAAAATAATAGCTTTCTGGGGAACCCTTGACTAGAACAGAATAAACTGAAAACAGTTTTATTATAAAAGTTTTTTACAGTTGTTTTAGTGAAATACAGAGGCTGAACGTGGCTGGTGTGCAAAATGGGGGGGGTGGATTGGCAGAATTCTATGGTGTTGGCTTCCAGACTCCCAGTTCTGGGGGCTGTAGCTATTACTAAGAAAAGAGGGGCTCTGCCTCCTTGGGATTGCAAGAGCCCTTCTCCTCACAGCCTTCAAAGCTCAAACCCCACTTCAACCCAGCTGAAGCAGACCAATGAGACTGCAGTTCTTAATTTTATAAGTATGAACTATAGATTCAACCTCTGTGTTCTCAGGTGCTCCATCACTGTAAGCAAGTAGCTAGTGAATGGCATAGCTGTAGAAAGGGATTCAGTTAGCCACTGTGTTACTAAAGAACTTTGATTAAGCTTTCGGGTTGAATGGCTTTTGTGTTTTTTAGTTTACTTATCAATACATATAGATAGTTTACTGTACTTTATCTGAAGTAATATTGTAATAAATGATTGGGTTATTCATGGGTTTTCTGGTCTACTACAAATGCTTATTTCCATCAGTTACATTGGCGCAAATGAAAGATAAATCTTCCTGGTTTGTTATAGGTAAATTGAATAGTTAAGAAGCCACTCTTAATTGCTGTCTAAAGGAGTCACAGAAGGTACAGTTCTAAGTGTGTAAAACCAAGATTTTAAATTAAATTTCTTTAACTAGAACAATGCAAAATGCATACTGCCAGACATTTCTGCCATGTCTTATTTTGAAGACTCTTCTGTAAGCTAATTGTGATCTGAAAAATTGCTAAACCCCTATCGTTTTTGATGCGCACAACCCTAGAAGGATTGAACTGCCAGCTGGTAGGGTCATACCAAACCTCCACTGAGTTTCTGAAACTAAGCAGGAAATTATCCTGGAAGCTCAATCTAGGCTTAGAACGTTTCTTGCGTGCATACATTTAGTCCAACAGAAAATGCAACTTATTTCCTTTTTGTTTTGTTTTTAACACTGTGTTAATATGGGTTAGTTTCTATGAAGGGGGTGTGCGAGAGTATTATCTGGCAGTGAAAAAGAATAGTTATACAAGAGGGTAGGTGGGATTTTTAACAGCTTATACTGGTTGGCAGTATTTATGGACAAAGCATAGCAATGACAGCTAAGAATCAGTGGTATTTAGCTACAGGATAATCAGAACAACTGAGGATCACAGGCAGTCTCAGCAATCAGATTGTGAGACGGGTAATGATAAGAATGGCAGTGGATGTGTCGGTGGAGGAATTCTATAAGTAAAGAGATTATGTAAATGACAGTGGATATGAGGAATAGCATACAGTCATTAGCATATGTAATTTTGTAGTTGTGGTAGACGCTCATTCCTGAGCTTAAGCTCTCCCAACTCCTAAGGTACAGAAGACCCCTGTCTTGGCCCTTACAGCCCACATGTATGGGGGATCAAAGAATGTCCCTCCTGGTGCATCAAGGTTGTTCAGAGAAGCAGTCTCCTCTGTGGCAGTTCATTCTCTGCTGCTCAGACCTGCAGTGCTGATTCTCTTCTACCATTCCCACCTTGATGACTTTTATATTTTCCTTTATCCCCTCAAAACATCCACGACCCATAGTTTTCTTCCCTGGTTTTCCAGACTGCTCTCTTCTCCTTTCGGTGCTTCCACACCAGTCCTCAGATCACTGGTCACTGTGCCCTTAGACATGGTGTTCGTCTCTTGCAGATGGTCTTCCTTGCCCCTCCCCAGGGAGTTGTTCCTTGAAGCTTAGAGACATTGTTCTCTTTTCTTTGGTTTATAATTGTCTTAAGCGTACCATTATTGCATTACTTTTCCCATGTTCTAGTCTTTTCATTGTGCTGGCTCAGCAGTTCATTATTTGAAATTAGTTCATTCTGTTAGAAACCATAGATATTTTAAGGCCTGGCATTTATGCTTGCTCAGCAACTGCGTTAGTCTGTGTCTAGCTGTAAGGTTAAATATAGTTTTGCAGAGTTTAGCAAAAATTGTACCATTAAGCAGCCACCCCTCCCCTTCTTTTTTGTTAAAGTGGTTAGTGACGTGCTAGGGCTTGATTTTGCTTAGCAGAATTTTCTTTTCCAGCAGCAAGTTATGCTGGGGCCTTTTGGCCAGTGTTGGGTGAGGGCTCCTGTTCCCTTCTCCTGTTAGAGAGTTGAGACGCTCTTTGTCAAGTTGAATTTCCTCTTACATAGTTGCATGTAAGAGGAATCCTATGAGGGTGATTGTTTCTCTCATTTGCATAGAGTAGCTGCAAGTGCAAAAATTGAACTGAACTTAGCTGTGGGGTAAAGCCCAAAATTTCCCTTGCTAAGGTGAGCGCCTCACTCAGTAAGATAGATTTGCTTTCTTTTTAGTTAGGATAATTTCTGGTTCCGCAAATACTGCATTTTTTTGTTGCCAGTTCTCTCAAACTAGAATTAAATTATATTGGATTCCCCATATGAGTTATCAGCACGCTATTATACAGTAAATTAAGTCTGTCTCCCAGTTTTTTAAAGGAATATTTAGTGGCACCAGCCCTTAAGAGTAAATTCCTACTCAGGCTCTAGATCTTGCATCAGCAAGCATGTCTCCTATGGGATCTTAGTTGAGACTTCTAAATTACAGAAAGTAACATATGTGTCTTTGTGTTTAGGGTTTTGGGGTGTGGGTTCTGGGGTGCTCCCCTCTGTGCCTGTAGTTTTTGTGCTGGATGGGCTGAGCACTTCACCCCGTGTTGCCAGGCTCTCCCTGGGACCAGGCACCTCTGTTGTTTTCATTACAACACTTAATTTGTAGGTGATAAGTCCTTTACTAGGTTGCAAAATCAACTGATAACTTACCAGTTACTAGTAACTGGAAGTATAGTTCAAAATAAGCAGCGTGTGTTTTTCTTTATTTAATTTCCACTTGCTCTGTTTTGAGCCACAATAAAAATAATTCCTTTTGATGGTTGTGCTTACATTCCTTTCAACTTATACCTGTCAGGCTCCTTCTCAGTCAGTGCTTACTTGCTAATTCTCTGTTTCCAGTGGCAGATCACCTCTGTATTTTGTTTTTTTCTGAATTTTGTTTACTGCTGTTGGTATGGGGGTGGCCAGAAGTGGAACACAACATTTGGGTGCATTTACTGTTTAATGCAGTGTAGTATGGGGCTTCATATTCCTCAAAGTTTAGGTTTAACATGTCTTGCAAACTTCTATTTTCATTCAGTGCTGGCTTTCTTTCTACATTTCTGCTTACAAACTACTTTCTTTCACACTGTTGAATACTTGTGTGTTTTCTGTTAGGTGTGTTTTTTCTTTTCTAACAGCTTGAATTTGTTTTTAGTTTTTGTTTTACCAAGTGAGTATAATTTCAGAGATCGCAGCTCTTACAGCAGGTGCAGCATTTTTACTGTACTTCAGATGCTACAGTAATTTAAATATTTAGATGATCTGGAGGAAAGGCTAACAGCAAAATCATTGTTTATATTGACACAATTTTTTTTTGAGAGATTTCCTCTCTCTTGAGCTTATATCAACAGTATTACAGTAAACATGTACCAAAAAAATTTAGCACTATGTCATCTTCTAGAACAGCCTGTTTGTTCTGCAGCAGTTGCTTCTCACTGGCCCAGGATAGCTGGAGTCTGCAGGTGATCCTGAATCGCTGGATTCCCGTATGTCTTTAGTTATTGAAGAACAGAGAATATGTAACTACTCTTTGTGGTGTAAGGTAATGCTGGAGAAAAAGCTGTTTGCAATATGCATATCTGAATTAATTAAACACATTGGTGGAAGGAAGGGGTCAGGATTAATGTCCTGTCATACGTCATGTCATTCCTCTGCAGTCTTGTGAATAGCATAATCTTTTGGGCTAAGTTCTCGTCAAAGCTGTCATCTTTCTATGATTGTGTGTAGAATGCAAAGGCAATAATAAATGATCCCTGTATGTTGATTTTGTTTAATAGACTTGCCGTGTGCAGAAAGTCTATTATTTCCTGAAATATTTTGAGTTTTAAATCAGCAAAATGTTAGGAAGAGTGGCTGTGGTTTGCTTTTTAATGTGAAAGTGAATACTAACTGCCAATTTGATTTGACTTTTAATTTTTCGCTCAAGTCCCAAAGTCAGAGGTGTTACAAATTTACAGGCAGCTTCTGATATTTTATGACAGGTCATAGTATTTAAAAGAATGCCCTCCGTTTCCTCGCTTGATCTTGTGCAGAAAATTGTCTTTCTGTACGTACTTTGATATATTTTCTTGTGATTTTTTTTCTGTTGAATATTGTTGAAGCTCCATCTTTCCAGGAGTTCTGTATCTTATCAGCTTAATCCTTTCAGAATTCTGATTTTTGGAAGCTGTTTTAGAAACTGCTTTAATTTCCCAGTATTTTGAATGTGTAGTATCATCGTCATACAGATACAGCATCAGGATACTGCTTTAATGTGTGCTTCTGGCCATTGTTATTTAGGAAGAATGTATGTCACCCTTAGCATGGGTTTGAACATTCTGCTTACTAGGTTCCCTCCCTCTCTTCCCAATTCCTTTCTTGCACTGTGTGGTCTGGTGCCTCTGATCCGTCCGTCATGAACAGCCACTAGAACAACTTCCCTTCATGATTTCCAGCTGTTTCCAGCAGGATTTAGATATCCGTCTTAAGACCTATTGCCGCTTTGCAGGTTCATAATTTTTAAGTAGTGTGGATAGATTTCCTGCTTTTTGTATGCATAAAAGGATGTAATAACAATGACAGTTTGAATAAAGTGCATGTATAAGATTACATGTAGAGACATACTTTTAAACCTTTCTCTCCCCTGCACAACCGCAGAACATGGTAGTGAGTTGCTGATGTTGTAGGGTAATTCAGAGAGAGGATGCTATCGTGGGTATCACTTTAGAGAGAGTGTCCCATACACACCAGGCAGTGCTCACAAGGTACATGTGCCCTCATGTAGTAGGTATGAGGCAGCATGCAAGTGATGCTATAAATACTTAAGTTAATCAACATCTGTATAGAGTATTTATAAAACTAAACTAAATTTGCAAAATGAATAGTATGCTTTCTCCAGCATGTAGTGCAATGATACCAACATCAACATATTATTTCCTGTTTGGAAAATATATTTGTATTTGTATTTCAATTTGAGAAACTGTTGGGAGCAGAGCAACCTTTATTGAAAGTGAAGGCTAAGTTGGAAGCATTTGTTTCAACACTTGTCCCCAACCCTGCCTTCCTCCTCAGGCTCCAGTTTTATTTGTCTATCAGTGTGCCTGGCCTGCTTGGCACAGCGACAGGCCCTGTCAGTGATAGGTTTTCTATTTGGGACTCATCTTGAACACTTCTTGTAGGAGGCTGTAGTTTCTACATTGTCTTTTTCTGTGGTGCAGTTTGCTGTGGAGTGAATAATCTGCTTCATGTTCTAGAAGACATGGAAGCTTGTTTTAGGAAGAGATGAACTTTATTAGCTTGGGAACAGTGTCTCATAAGTATCATCAGTACTAAAGGGTCCCTCATCAGTCTCTGTTTGAGGACTAGTAGGGAGGACATTGTTTATGCCCATGTAATTTTTGGGTTAAATAGGCAAGACTGGAGGAGTGAGAAAGAAGCACAAGGAAGGAAAATGACTCACAGCCAGAATTAGTGCTTGGTCTTTGATTCCCCATCCTGTGCTCTTTTCCTTGGACCACTCTTCCCATTCCTGATGCAGTTGCTGAGTAGGCTTAATCTCCAAATTAGTAAGTTCTGGGAAAACTTCCAGCTTCTCCTTTTGGCATCTTTCCTGTTCTTTTTGCTTCTCCTTCCCCTACCATTTTGCAACCTTACTTTCCATCTCTCTAGCTAGATCCTGCTGGAATCTGTTACTGTATTCTGAAATTTGCCAAATGAAAACTTGCCCCTAGAGTGTGCAGAAGTCCCTTGGTTCTTCTTCATGCTCTTGTTAACTGGTTCCTTGCACTTGTTAGCTGATAGATTGCAGGGCTTGGTTTAGATGTGATTTTAAACCACTAAAGGCTAAGGCAAAGATGTAGTTGCTGTCTCTAACACAGTGTTTCAGTGCCGTTCAAGGTTGTGAGCTCATGGAATTTGGGCCCTTCTGCACTCTTCCCTGTTGCCAGATGCTACTACAGCTTCTGCCTGGTAACTGGCTCTTCAGCTGCAGGCTCACTCTGACCAGACTCAGGCCGATAGATAGGAAACTGTTTATCTTTCTAATTTCTTCATTTCTCTGAGGGGAACACCTGAAAGCAGTGCCCAGTGTAGGGTTGCCAAACTGTGGATTAATGTGCCATTATGGAGCTGGGAGGGGGCTGTAGCATACACAGCTGCTGTGGTCGGATGGGGAAACCTACTGCTTCCCAGCCAAAGTGCTGCAGTGGCCCTAGAGAGGAGTTTGTATCATGGGGAGCACTCTGGGCACAGGGATGTCATAGCTCAGGATGTCTGTTCTGCCTCAGGGGACTTCTTGGATGAGCCATTATGTCCAAATATCCTGGCTGCATTCTCTCAGTTTTGGAAAAGATAATTAAATTAGGCCTGGAGCTCTCCGTGTTGGTTAGCTGCACCATTATCACCAGCATGCCACAAAAAAGAAGAGCAAAACTGCTGGTTCTTGTGTGAAAAACTATGAGCACAGTGTGGGTTCAGTTCATCACATGCTCTGGCTTTCTGCAAACCTTAAAGTGGCACTGAGTGTGCTGAGGTTCCTTATGGAATGGTCACCGGAACAGAAAGGGTGAAATACATTGAAGGAAGTCAGCTTCTGTAATTTAAATTTCTTGATGATAATTTTTAATTGCTTGCTTCCTAAAATCACCATGTGCTGGGAGGCATTAGTTTTATTCTGTGTCTAGAGTATGTAGGCTAAAAATATTTTTTTCTTCGGAGGAGGTGTTATTTTTAGGTTTAACACTGCAAGAGGTAGTGTGTTGAAGAAACTTCCCCTTTGTGAATAGTAGAATATTTTCCAATTGTGATAGCAGCCATGAGGTTTTTCAAAATTGTTGGACTACATCATAATTTTTACTATTAAATATACAATTTAATTACAGTAACTGAAGACTGTATATTAAAATAATTAAATGCTATAAATTTAAAGATTCTAAAAAATTACTGTTGAGGGGTTAGAATAAAACAAAATTATTTACTTTTTACTTGACAGCCATGATTGATACAATTTTTCTTCGATTTCTTTTTATGCTAACTTTTGGCAGTATCTATTTTTTTTTTTGTTTAGCTGTCAGAGAATAAAAAATGGAAATGCATGGTAGTGCTGCATATTATGTTATATTTGGTTATTAGACAAATATAAAGACGACTATTCAGAAATGTATGGGAATGCAGATTTTTTATTTTTAAGGCAAACTCTTACCAGTCATTTATAATATACTCATTACTCTCACAAAGCTATTAGATTAATTCCTTTGCAGGTGACCATCATGTAATTAGATGTACTTGAACGTCTCCAAAATAAGCAGTGGTGGAAAGATGTTTGTACCATTGTGACTAATCACATGTGGGGTAACTTACCTCAGAGGCATTCAGCTCATGCTGAGGTCTCTGCCATCAGGGCTGGACTGTTTCTAAGATTTAACTTGTTTAAAGTTATCTTGGGTATTTCTGCTGCAGTTTGCAATGTAGATCTGATCTCAAATCTAGGGGAGGGTGTGATCCAGGGTGAATGTTCATTCTGGATAGAAATACTAAGAGAGGACTAGATAGCAGAGAAAAACAATATTTTAAAGTTAGCATTCTCAAATAGTGAGAAGTAAAACTACTCAAACCCAAGGGGGTGGATTTGCTATCTTACCTCTGGCTTAGAGATCTGAGTCCCTTCTCTGGCATGCTGTGTAGGGTTGGAGGAAGACTAGGGGAGTAGCTTTTTATCACATTATAATTCCCTATTGCTTTATCCTTTTAAATGAAAGGCATCCAATAAGCTCCAGTATTTCTGAACAGGAGTATGACTGTACTACATAATCTTATTTTCCTGGACATTGTGAATAAACAAATAAACAGCAAGGCTAATTTGCTGATGGCGTAACTGGAGAAGTCAGTAGCTGTGTTTTACATCTCTCTACATTAGCCAGATATGTGTAAAGGCAGAGAACATCTGGCTCATAAATATTATCTTCTGGTAAGCAAATTAGATTGCAATGAAATATAACCATAAAGGGTTAGCTAAATATTTTGTTGTATTTCTTCTGTAGCTGACTAGTTGTATGTGTTGTCTTGTTTGAACTTGTTCTTAGAAGAGAAACTTCACACTGTTTCACACAGTTTGCAGATGTTACTATATGGTTAGAAGCAAATTTCTGGCAAAGTGCTTAAAAACCTCCACTGTTTTCACAAACATTAAATTAAGGTAATATTTTAAGATAGTCTGCTTTTGGTGCAATTTGTGTAACTTGTAAGGATTTTTTTTTTAACATCACAATGCTTTAAATCACTTGTTCTTAAAAAATAATTAATTCAAAGTTCTTTGCCATCTCAAAATTCAGTTCCATTTCTTTAAAGCCATTGTGTTTTAGTAAATGAGGTACAGAATGATCCGTATATGAAAAGTTTTGTTAGACAAAGAAAATATTTAAGTATTCAACCGCTGTTTCTTGCAATTCCAGTTCAAGCTTAATTGTTCTAATTCAGACAGAGTGATGAATTTGAGAGTAGTAAAATGGAGATTTTGAGTACCTGACAATGCTCTGTTTCAGTTATTGAGAATTTAAATCATTAAAAGCTGTGCTCTAAGTGTCTGACAAAGCTAAATATAAGGTCATTGGGAGAATGTGTTTAAGAGAAGAACAAAAACATTCTACAGGAACAAAACAGATTGGCCGTGCATCAACAGGTGTTTATAAACAGAATCATGTAGGAACCCTCAGGACCAATTGCCTTCTAACACCTAATTCCTTCATCTGTCATGGTGTAGAGCTTCCTGGTGGAAAGCAGAGAATCATAGAATGGTTTGGGTTTGAAGGGACCTTAAAGATCATCAAGTTCCAACCCCCCTGCCATGGGCAGGGACACCCTCCACTAGACCAGGTTGCTCAAAGCCTCATCCAGCCTGGCCTTGAACACCTCCAGGGATGGGGCATCCACAGCTTCTCTGGGCAACNTGAATGCGATGAAGAAACGTGATCAACAGTCATTCAAGCAAAGATTTTTTTTTCTCATCTTCTTCAGTTCCTTACTGCTGTTAGGCTACACTGTTACCAAATCTTACATTCTCAATTCCAGTTGTATCTTTGCTGGTTTTGATTTGTTCCTTGGGCTGCTGGCTGCCATCTGCTTCAATTTCTGGCTCCTTTTTTTCTTTCTCAATCTTCCCCTTTCTCCAATCCTTCTCCCCAAAACCCTGACAAAGTGAAATACAGGTTTGTTCCTCTCCTCAAATTATTTTCTCTCTCTATCCCATCAGGTTTTTCTCCCTGTGGCACAGATCCCATTTTCCTTTGCTGTGCTCCTTTTAGCTCTTCTATTTTCTTATTGACACCTGAAGTCTGTATTGGCATCAGTGTCTTGCCTGCCCTTGTCTTTTACTTTCCTCCTTGTCTTTTACTTTCCTCCTTGTCTCTTACTCTCCACTGACACTTTCACTGAAAATCTTACGCTTTAGAATCTTAATATGCTTAGTTTCTTCCATCTTTGGAGAGGAGAAAATAAAAAGAAAAAGCTCTTGATCTGCTATCCAGTCTTCCTCCTTTTACCTCTAAGGTCACTCTATTCCTGTTATACAATTATTTTTCAACCTCTTGAATCGAGTTTGTTTTTTTTTTTTGTTGCTGCTCTTCACAGTCTCTAATGACCTTCTTTTGAAGAAAGCTCAAAACCAGGACTGCATCCTCATTATTGACTCACTATTTGCTTAAATGTCTCTGCTGATCTGTACGTAGCTCTTCCATTTTATACTTTGCTTGTAAATTCCTTAGGATAGGGCACTCTTTTATTTCTGTGTTTGTACAGTATTCAGCTCAATTAGTGGGTTGTTTTATGAGTAGGACTGTGAACTACCACAAAAGTAAAAATAAGTAATACATTTTTGATCAAAGGTTCCTTTCTTCCCACCCTCTCCCTGGATATTTGACCAGATCAAATTATGTAGGTTAGCATGTAGATAGCATTTTAAAATGGCACAGCTAGTTATCCACAAACATTGTCTCACAAATTTGCATTGTGCTACTAATTTAGAGCAGAATTTTTCTAATCTTTCTCATGTGAACTGACCTATTTTAGTCAGTGGACTACTACACAGTAAGGATTTGGCTCGAATATTGGGGAAAGAATTTGCATGCACACAAGGAATATTGTCTAGTGCTTTTGTTAAAGGCTTCCTCCTCACTCCATTCCTTCTCATGAATTTTTTTTACCTTAAAAGTGGGAAAAACAGGGTAAGTGTGGTCTGACCCAGATGTAATGCCTAAAGAAGTTATCTGTGAACCTCTCTAATTCTAATTGTGAGAGGAGAAGATTTTCTCTGGATGGGAGTAATTCTTTTGACTTCACAAAAAAAGTCCACTTGACTCCTAGAAAAAAGTAGAACACCTTTAACTGCTTAAACAAAAAAGGGGAGGAAGCTGAAAATGATAGACTATAGAAATCATAAAGTTTTAACTGATCCAGGACAAATAAGGGGCAATGATTGGTGAGCTTATGTGGAAGGGCAGAAATGTTCTCTCAAGCACTATAGAAATTGCAGATGACCTGGTCAGAGAAATTTAGAGGTATTTACAAAGAAAATGATTTGCAGTGTTTTTTCACAGACTGTCCATGTGGCTTTTTTGAGACTTTACATACCATTTACATAATTTATTATCTATTTATTTTCAATAATAATTTTTCTGTATAATTCTCTTTACTGGAAAGGAAAAAAAAACATATTCATTTTATGTATGTTTGTAGATAAAAATTGTTCCTATGCATTTTTACTAAACTGTTTTACTTGATTTCTGGGATCAGACACCCTGCAAGGCGACATGTCTTCCAGTTTCAGCAGTCATCCTGGCAGTGGGGAGAGCTGCTCCATGCTTCCTCCACAGAGGAATCCACACTCTCTAGTGCTGCGCATCTAAGTTGGGTCCCTGACCAAGAAAATTAGGCAGCCAGTATACAAAACAGAGAGTGAGGCTTTTGATTCGGATGCTCTTAATTGCCCTCCAAAAGCTACAGCGAGTATATAGGGAGCTTAGGTTCCTAACAGAAGCGTCTAGGTTATTTTCCTAAGACCAGATAGTTTGACTGTCTCCTGCACAAATGCTGAAGGGAAGTGCCTTCTTGACCCAAATTGGTCTAACCATGGTGTTAAAAAGTTACATGTAAGCTTGCTGTTTGTTGTACTCTTTGCTGTTGACTTCAGTGGACTTCATGTGCCACATGTATCGCTCACAAACCCTTTTGTCTTTGCAAGAAGAAATACAAGATGATAAAATAATGTGTCAGGAAGGGGAAAAATAAACCAGCTCCATCATGTAGATTAAGGTCAAAAAAATACATATCAGTATTTGCAAAGCTTCTTTGTTATTCCAATCAATTTCTAGGTGTATTTTCCAATTCATTATATTTACAAAGTCTCACAGTTGCTGTAATAATGCTGGTAACTGAATTGTATTTTTTGTGTACAATTCCAGGGCCTAAACCACAGGATTGTCCTTCTGTCCTCTAAATTGGTTTTATAATTGTGTACTCCCTTCTCATGCTGTAGTGATGACTTTGGTACACAGCCATTTGGCTTCTATTCAAATTTCTTAACTTCAGTGGTGCTTATACCTTTTCAGAATGTGTGCCTTCTGCATCAAACAGTTCATGGTTTCATGAACAGATACTGAAAGTTTAAGGAAACTACTTGACTGTTCAGTTGAAAGAATTCTGCTGTAATATAAGCCATTGAACACTTGGACTAAAGAACAAGCTTTATTTTGTAATGCAAGCGAGTAATTTTCCTCTTCTACTTGTTTGCCTGTTTCTGAGTATACAAGTTTCAACATTGCTTTTTCAAGGTGATGGGATAATGCAGTGAATGAAAGCAGCAGGTCTAAGAAAACCCCATGACCTGCAGACCTTCCCTTTGTCCAGCTTTCCTTTCCTGTGGAGGGAAGCCACAAAGATTATTTTCTGGCCCTCTTTTTTTTTCATGCTTTGGAATGCGTCTTTTACCTACAAAACTGGCAAAAAATAAAAGATAAATAACAGTTATTTTATTTTACTTTTTCCAAATGGTTGCCTTGCCTCTAACGGTTCCATTTGCATGGGCAGGTATTTCGTGATTTCAGTAATATTCATACAGGCTGACATTGAACGACTGTTGCTTTTGCTGCATATGACAGTATCGACTAGCACAAAATTGTGGTTGCCCGTTAGCGTGCTGTACATGTCAATGCAAACCCATTTAAGCAGCTTGAAGTTTTTTGTCCCACACCCCCCCACCACCCTTTAATTTTCTCATTGCCCATCCTACCAGCAGAAGAGCTAAAATAATTACCTGCAGTCTCATTTTTCACTTTTCTACATGCAGATCTTGTGCGGTTGGGCAGCGAGCGGCTGACGGGGAGGGGCCAGCTCTGATGCAGCACAGGCATATGACAGCAGTAGCAGCAACAGCAATCAGAGCCCTTCTCCGGGCGGGTTTTGCTGCAGTACGCTGATTGCCACTTTGCAGCATCCAGCAAGATCCCCAGCAGCAGGCACTTGGAGGAGACTCTGCGTGGGCACTTGTTTAAGGAGTACCTGACTAAACAATTGGGTTATTCTTGAACTGCGGGAGAAGTGCCTGTATTCCCTTCACGCAAGCTCCCTACTGGCTTTCTGCATTCGTAATTTGTCGGAGCCGTTTCTCCCTCCGTCTTTCTCCCGTTACTTCTTTTTTTTTTTTTTTTTTTTTTCTTTCTTTTTTTTTTTTTTTTTTTCCCCCGATCGTTACTCGCCCCCAATCCGAATCTGTGCTGCATCACCAGCTCTCATTATGCTGTGCTCAGTAGCCCGGTGTGTTCTCCGCCTCTGCTAGGCAGTGGCAGCATGGATGGTGCTCTTGTGACGACCTCTGCTGATGCTATCAGTCCACTGCGGATAGGCATGCTGAGTAATCCTGCTGTAAATGGGCGAGGACACGGACACACGAAAAATTAACCACAGCTTTCTTCGAGACCACAACTATGTGACTGAAGGTAACGTAAATACTGTTATCATTCTCTTCTTGCAATGCATATTCTATGCCAGGAATGCACTGTCATGTTTGGAGATGTATGCTGTTCCTCTCTTTTTTTTTTTTCTCTTTTCTCTTTTTTTTTTTAAATTTTTTTTTAAACCAGGGAGATGTTCAAGGCGTTTTTTCTGTGTGATGTAGCAACAGAATCTGTTTGAATTTGCTAAATCTCGAAGGCATTCTGTCATGCTATGGCAGTATATGAAACTCTTATGAGCTAAAGAAGGTCTTGCATTGTGCTGAGTTTGTGCTAGTGAGGTGTGCAGCACCTGGCATTGGATGCACAGTAGCTGCAATGTGGAAGATTGGAAGCAGTTGATTACTTAAAAAGAGATTAAAGATTTGAGAGCACTAAAGTAAGAGAAATAATCTGTAAAGTTAACTGTTTGCTGGTGTAATAAAGGTTATGCATCTCATTTTGGTAATTTAGTCTGAGCATCACAGACATTGCTGAGTTGATTGTTCCCTAGAGAACAGTATACATTTAGAAGGGATACGAAGCATAATCTCTCTAAATATTGCTGCCTTCTTTCCATCGTCTGTGCATGTGTAAGGTACATGAGAAAAGAAAAGGTACCTTCATTTGAAATCATTCAGTGGCTGGTAGTTTATTACATAAAAAGAATTTTTCCTGCAGGTGACACACATTAAATGCTAACAGAATTTACCTTGAGATCTGTGAAATGGTTGGGTCGGGTACTGATCCATGTTTCCTTGCCAGAAAGTTGGTTTACAAGCAGGCCATTTTAATATTGATTGATTGAACAGGAGAAATGTATTTGTAGCTGCTTGACTTTGCAAATATATTTGTGTGTGCAGAGTTTTAACAGCACTTTCCAGCAGCAGAAACAGTACTTCAGTGCAGGCTTATATAATATGAACATACTTAACATCAGGGTCAACCAATACGACTTGAGACTCAGTCTCCAGATTCTGTCGTCATTTGATCAATGCTCGGTCACTTAATACTCCCATGCTGCATCCTGAAATGTGATCAGCTGATGCTCTCTCGATTATTGATGATTTGCATTTTTTTTAGAATGTAGAAAACAGCAGGATGATTTTGCTATACTGGGAATACAAAGTAGATTTTTCAGAAGAAAAATTGAAAATGCTGAGTACTGTAACTGTTGCCACTTGTAATTGTTTGCTAATCTTGCCTCTAGGACATTCTTTGCATTCTGGGTCATGTTTCGGTGCATTTTTTAATTTGTTCTGAATTTTTGGTTGATGCTTTTTGTCTGAATGGTGATTTATATTTTGAAATGTAGCCACCTGTAATAACATTTGAAGAAACTTTGCCTTAAATTTGTAAATTTATACCTTAGATTCTGAAAAATGCACAATATAATTACTGCAACGTACTTGCTACATACTGAGATTCAGATGTATATTTCACAGGCATGTGCAACTATGTTAAAATTTAGACTTTAAATTCTGTCAGTTGTGTAATCTGGGGAAAATAATCCCTTATGGATTTTGCAAATCAGTATTCTCCTTTTTTTAGATGTTATAGGTGTTTTAAAAACTAGATGGTGATTTTTAGCATTTTGGGGGACGCTGCTGATGGAAGTGTTAGATTTTCTCACATTTTATCTTCATTTGATATTTGGATCAGAAGAGCTAAATCTTCTTCCATGATTGCACATGGAGTAGTTTGTCTGAGGATCAAAATAAACCTTGGATATCAATGTTGGCCTGTATTTTATTTTCCCTGTGATCAGAAGTCATCATGAAATATGCTGGCATCTGATTTTGAGTTAGATGAAGTATGAGAAACCTTCAGTAGCTAAGTGTTAGTTCTTCGGCTTCGACTAGTCCTAGTGTTTCTTGGGAATGCTCAGGTGGTCAGCTGTAATAAAATTCTTCACATCTGTTATATCTGACATTGCCACATGATCTTTTAAAAGATCATGAAAATCATGAGGGAACAGATTATCTGTGAAATTTTTTGAGGGACACCTTCAGCTCAAAGAGGGCCATCACAAATTTTAATTTCTCATTGATACACTTTGTTTAAAATGCATAATGAATATGCGAGTTAAACCAGTGCTTAAAATGTGCTTTGTTTTTTCTGTTATGTTTTTGGGTTTGGTGTTTTTTTTCATGTTTAAAGATTTGGCTCCATGAAAAAGCCTTTAGCACTTCTCATCTCTAGAGGCCTGAAGCCCTTTCACAGTCTCTGCATTTGGTCCTATATGTTAGTGCTGCGTGAATGATAGTAACATCCATATAGAAATGCATTTGCAGGCAGTAATGCGTTACTTTGTTATATTGGAAAACAATTTCATTGGGGCCAAACCCAAGTCTTTCTTTTGAGGTCTTTGGCTTTTGTAATCCACTATTTAAGACAAAAGAAATACTTTATATTGTATCCAGTGTATTAGAGAAGTTACTGATTCGTTGTTGTCTGTGAATAACTACAATTTTATCTTCTGTTTTCAGAGTTTTAAAATCTTGTTAAGAGGTGTCCTCTGTCCTTGCTGCTCCATGCAGCAGACTAAATTAATTCACAAAAGGAGGTATTTCTGACCTTTTAATGCACTTTCTTCCTCTCTGTTCCCTATGCCAACAATAATCAAGAAGATGTGAGTTAGCTATAGTATTTTGTTCTCTTCCTCTTTTACTTTTTTTTGATCATTTAAAAAAAATAATAACCAGGTGACATATGAATTCACAGGGTACAGGAAAACTGTGAGCCAAATCTGATTTGCTCTGCTCTTGCTAGTGGACTGAGTGTGTTCCTAATGAAACTGCTTACTTGAGCAAAGTAAAATTTTGTCTCTTTGATGGGTCATTGTTTTGTAACATTGGGTTTATCTGTATCAAACATGGCTCTACCTTGACTATGGAAAGCTAAATTGGTTCTTAAATCTCAAAAATGCCTTGATTTGATGGTTGATATTTTACTGTGGATAGTATACTATTTCTGGTAATAACTGTTACAGACACACATACGACAACAGTGACTACCTGGACTTGTTTCTCCTGTTACATATGCATATCTGCAATAAAACTAGTGGAGTTTAAATAAGGAGGGTTTGAATAATTTTGTCATTGCTGCACAATGGAATAAGGCAATTTAATTCCAGGAATAATGCACAGTAAGCTTTTCAATCACTTTTAAAAGGGATTTTTGAAGGAAGCTGCTTTAATTGTTTGTGTGGAGAAAAGACTTGATGAGACTCATAAAGAAAGAGAGGAGAAGGACCTGAGGCCTAGAAAATGTGACCTGTGAGGAAAGATTGAACTTTTTTATGCGAAGGTGGTGAAACACTGGCCGTATTGCCTAGAGGGCTTGTGTAGCTTCTGTCACTGAAGTTTTTAAAAGCATGTGATATAGATGTCTGTAAGAAATGATATGGGGATAGCTGAGCCTCCCTTGGGGCAGAGAGATGGACTCGCTGACCTCTGAGATCTGTTCAGGCTTGTGATTCATTGCCAAGCTATGTTTTATCTTTATTGCCTTTTGCACTCCAGCTGTGGGAACCAGCTGCCCAGGAGGTGCTGGGTCAGTAAAACGAGTTATTTCCACAACACCTTTAGAAGAACTGGGAAGAGAGGAGAGGCACAGTGTAACACGGGAAAGAAGATGGGCTGGACAAAGAGAAACATGAGCCTTTGTTTCTTACAGGCAAAGTCTATTAGAGCAAATGGCAAGGAAATTGTGGACAGTGAGCTGGGGGAAGGGATAAAGGAGGGAAAAGGCTTGTGTGCTTTTAGGGGCAGAGAACGTCCTTCAGTCTGAGAGTTCCCTTGACATTACCTGTGCTTAACATCAACCATAGAACTGACAGGTCTGGTGGCGAGCTTTGCTGTCTCAGGACCTTGGGATCAGCTGCGCAGGATCTGATTCAGAACAGCAAATTGTGTGGTATTGTCCCTGTATTCCTGGCAGGGGCAAAAAGCTCTGGGAAACGATGGTGCTGCTCCTTTGAGCAACTGCACTGTTTATTCAGCTACTCTGTATTTTACAGATTTAATGACTGACAGAGGAAATAATAAACCAAATTCACTATTCCTACCAAACTGTGTTAAAGGATATGATTCGTATCCATGAATGCGAATTTATCTGGAGAAATGCTTCTCTGGTGGCAAAGGCTTTCTGCAGGTTGTATGCAGACCTGTCTAGAGTATCAATTAATCTCTGCCTTTTTATGGATTATACCTGTTCTGGGAAGAAATAAAAAGTTGCCTGTACTCTCAGTTTCTAGATAGAGAAAGAGGTTCCTCCCTTGGTCTAGGCCTGCAAATTCAAGTGAAACCAGCGAAGTTACACAGGTGCAGTGGGGCAGAGGCTGACCTTCACTATCTAGTCATTTGTATGGCCGAATGGTGCAGATTGGTTCCATATGGCTTAACTTCTATTAAAAAGTTAATCATGTTAATGGTGTATTAACCTCCTCAGATGTGATATTTGAAGAATAATGAGAATTACCAGTGTAGTGTAAAACATATTGAATCATAACCACGTGAAACGTTTATTATAGAGGATGAAAATAATTTTTTTCCTGATGATTTTAAAGGAAAATCCTATGCAGATAATGAAAACAGATTTTGGGAGCCTTTTCCCCCTTAACTAAAGAATTTACTACCTCTTGTTCTTCATTAATCAAACTTATGGGGAATTATCCATTTTTATCAGCCAAGAATAAATTTATTTATGAACTTGTCTTTCATAAACATCTCAAATATAATTTGAATAAGAGCTGACTACCTGGGAATATTGGATGGATGTAGCAAACAGGTACTGCTCTGCTATCTCGAGCTCACCATCAATCTAGTCTGTTCACTTATATCTGAGAATGGCTGGTAATGAGCTTATTAAGAAAAGTGCAAGAGGTAACTCTTCTCTTAACCTCCAGCAATTCAGGATTTATGTTGTGAATATGGGTGATTTTTATCTTTTTACAAAAGTAATTTAAAAACAATTTTAGGTTGACCCTAAAAATTATGGCTCATTCTTATTTTAGTCACTTATTTGTTTTTTTCCCTCAAGTGAAGTATGAACAGAGGTAAACCTTGTTAAAGCATAACTTTGCCCCTTGTTAAACAGGATATAGTTATGTCTTTTTGTGCATGGATTTGGTTTGTCTTTCATCTACAGTGCTATTCAGATGAATGTTGTGGGTAGCCTTGAGGATTTGGATTAACAAGGTTTATTCTGTCCAAGTGATGTTGCTGACTTTGTAATCTTTATTCATGCAGCTTAGTTGGGAGAAGCCATGCAGGCAGGGCTAGAGTTCTGGCTTGCACTGGAGCCTGAAACATTTGCTCACCTGCTCAAGCCTGGAGCTGGATGTGTGGTTCAGAATGCAGGAAAATCGGTACTACCTGATGCTTGGATCTGCATCGCACAGACTTCTAAGGCAACGTTCAGTGTGGGCAACGTGGGGCAGCAATTCATTCAGGCAAGCCAGAAAAGGCAATATAGATTTAGCCAAAGTGAATTATGCTGCCCACAGCTCTTGTCACTGTACAGTACCAGCTACACATTCAAAGTACTTCGTAGATGTAATTTTCATACTACATCTGTTGGGCGCTCATAATACCATTCATCATCTCTATTTTACTTGCCAAATCTGCTTTCTGAAGAAACCATGATCAGTAGGATTAGGACAGTTGACCCTAGACTGAGACTTTGTAGTTTCTTAATTTGCTGTTCCCAGCATTCCTAGACAGCAGGGACACCTTAGTGTTAACTTGTTACTGCCTCCTCAAAAGACCTGCCTCTTCAAGAAAGGGGTTAGTTAGTGACTGGCTGTTAGATCCTTCTGAGAGCACTGCAAGCCACTCTGATATGCAGGACATGCTTAAAAGGCATGGAGTTAATTTGGTTTGGATCTCCATTTAATGTCATGCCTCCACATGACAATTCCTCCCAGTGTCACATGTACCCTGTAAAAGGTTACTAAATGTGACTAAACCAGGTTGCAATCTTTCTGGTTTGCAAAGGAATACATCACTAATGCTGGAGCACTGGTTTTGGTGGGTTGCCCTCAGGGACCGATAGCAACCTTGGCACTCTTTGTGTGTATATATAGTCAATGGATAATCTCCCACTCATTAACTAAATAATAACTATATATATTTGCTGGGTAGTGGTACAGGTACTGGAGAAGTGAATAAGAAGTGTTAACAGAAGAGAAGAACCATCTAGAATATTAGCTACATGATGAACAAGTCAAGCTGCTTCCATGAAAATGAGCGTGCAGAGCTGCAAAAGAACCTGGTTGTACCAATCTGGGGCTTTTCTCAGGTGCCAGCAGTGTCTGAGTGGCAGAAAAAGCCAATTAGTTTTAGCAATTTAGCCTATATGCAGTTTATACACACATGTATTATGAAATATAGACAAATATAGACTAGAAGCATTATAAATATAAATGTTTATAGTGTATTTAACTACATAACTACTATACATAATAAATTTTGCTATATATAAACTTTAAAGCTGAAGTTCAGGAGGTCAACAGTGCAGTGTATGTGTAAGATAAAATGCAGGCATAAAATGTGATCTGTGCAAACTCTCTCTCTGTGCCAGATTTCTTTCTAATTTAAACTGACAATTCAAAAGCATTGAATAATGTAAAACTAAACAACACCGTGCAGGTAGAGTCAGTGTCATTGTTCACGGCAGGAGCAATTTATTTAGCATACTCATCATTATAGAAAGAAAACTGTACTTTGCAATATATTTTGTTTTCTGTGTAGACCTCAGACATTTCAGCAATGTATCATATATTTAAATGATAAGTTTAGAGAGTAATAGATGTGGTTCTTACATAAGTTTAAAATGTGAAACACAATACAACCACACTGAATATTTTATAATAGAAAAAGAACTGAGTATTTTTTATTACAGACATAAAGAGGTAATCAATCATTACTGCTTATGTTGTGCTACTACATCATTACTAGTTTCTGGATCTTTAAGGCTTTCCTTCCATGGTTTATTTCAACCACTGTAGTAAGGCTTTGTGTAGAGGAGTATATGCTGAGAGAAGGCAAGGCGTTTGCTGGCTAATGGCAGTGTAGTTGTTTTGGCCAGGGAAAGGATGGTAGAGTAGGTAATTCTCTCAGAAAAAGACGAAATTATAATGGAGAATTTAGTTTTTTAAATGAGGAAGGGTTTTAAATGCACTTCTAGCCATATCATCAACTGTTTCTGTAGTTGTCAGGTTAATGCTAAGCTTGCCTTTAGTAATGAACATGGTCTCTATTACTTATTCCTGGTGAAGGTTTTCCAGTTCTTCACCAAGAACAGAAACCCCACCTAGCAAAGCAGCCTTACATATGGTAAGAGAGTTCTTTTTCTTGGGAATGTTTCTTTGCTGAAAAACTATTGTACCTGTTATATTTATTGCTTAAATGCAAATGAGAGCAGACTGTATTTTGCCAGTGAAAATACAAGTAATAAAAATATACATTAAGAGTCTCAATTCCTAATAAAATATTTCAGCACAACACATCATGTAGTTCAGTGACTTTTGTGAATCATGAATATGATGGGTTTTGGATCTGTATTGTTAAATTTAGCAATGCTTTTCCTTTCATAGTTACTGATTTATCTGTTTAAAAAAAAAGGAAAAGATGGAAACATCTGCGTGTAATATGATATTTGTGTGTGTTTTACTTATGACAGAGTACAGAAGAAAGTAAAGGACTGAGAGTTGGTTTATTGTCCTGTAGTTCCAGTTCAACTCAAGTCGGAATAGAACTTTAATAATTAATTGTCACCTTTAATTCTTCCCATTTGTAGTGCTTTTGTTGTTCATGTGACCCAGGCATTGCAAGCAGTCAACAACTGTGCAGAATAACACCATTTGCATAAATTCTGAGGTTAATGCTGTCCTGTGGTCATACTGATTGCATTAAAGACAGCCATAGCATTCTCTGCCTGTTGGACCAGTTTCTGGTAAAAAATAAAGATTGTCAGTGTTCAATTAAAAATAAATGATTGCTTATTTCCTTCTCTCTGTTTTTAATGGATCCATATTATTTCTCCTTAATTTAAGACATTAAATGAGTATTTCAAACAGAATAAAAACAGTTCTCAAACAGTGAGAGAGTCAACAATTTTCAATAATTTATTTCCAAACTTTTATCCAGTCGATNTTACAGACATAAAGAGGTAATCAATCATTGCTGCTTATGTTGTGCTACTACATCATTACTAGTTTCTGGATCTTTAAGGCTTTCCTTCCATGGTTTATTTCAACCACTGTAGTAAGGCTTTGTGTAGAGGAGTATATGCTGAGAGAAGGCAAGGCGTTTGCTGGCTAATGGCAGTGTAGTTGTTTTGGCCAGGGAAAGGATGGTAGAGTAGGTAATTCTCTCAGAAAAAGACGAAATTATAATGGAGAATTTAGTTTTTTAAATGAGGAAGGGTTTTAAATGCACTTCTAGCCATATCATCAACTGTTTCTGTAGTTGTCAGGTTAATGCTAAGCTTGCCTTTAGTAATGAACATGGTCTCTATTACTTATTCCTGGTGAAGGTTTTCCAGTTCTTCACCAAGAACAGAAACCCCACCTAGCAAAGCAGCCTTACATATGGTAAGAGAGTTCTTTTTCTTGGGAATGTTTCTTTGCTGAAAAACTATTGTACCTGTTATATTTATTGCTTAAATGCAAATGAGAGCAGACTGTATTTTGCCAGTGAAAATACAAGTAATAAAAATATACATTAAGAGTCTCAATTCCTAATAAAATATTTCAGCACAACACATCATGTAGTTCAGTGACTTTTGTGAATCATGAATATGATGGGTTTTGGATCTGTATTGTTAAATTTAGCAATGCTTTTCCTTTCATAGTTACTGATTTATCTGTTTAAAAAAAAAGGAAAAGATGGAAACATCTGCGTGTAATATGATATTTGTGTGTGTTTTACTTATGACAGAGTACAGAAGAAAGTAAAGGACTGAGAGTTGGTTTATTGTCCTGTAGTTCCAGTTCAACTCAAGTCGGAATAGAACTTTAATAATTAATTGTCACCTTTAATTCTTCCCATTTGTAGTGCTTTTGTTGTTCATGTGACCCAGGCATTGCAAGCAGTCAACAACTGTGCAGAATAACACCATTTGCATAAATTCTGAGGTTAATGCTGTCCTGTGGTCATACTGATTGCATTAAAGACAGCCATAGCATTCTCTGCCTGTTGGACCAGTTTCTGGTAAAAAATAAAGATTGTCAGTGTTCAATTAAAAATAAATGATTGCTTATTTCCTTCTCTCTGTTTTTAATGGATCCATATTATTTCTCCTTAATTTAAGACATTAAATGAGTATTTCAAACAGAATAAAAACAGTTCTCAAACAGTGAGAGAGTCAACAATTTTCAATAATTTATTTCCAAACTTTTATCCAGTCGATGCAACCTCACATTCTATTAACTTTGAGAGGTTTCAATTTATGCTAGAACTTGGCACAAGGTCTCTAACAAATCTTTCCAGGGTTTTCAAATGTATAGCTGTAAATCAGGCTCTGTTTGTCATTATTTCCATCAATAATTTCTGGTAGAATGTCTTTATTTCTACATTGTGATGTGATAAAAAGAAAAATTCAACTAACAAATTCAGTAATAATTAATTAGTAAAATCCAACAAATAGGCACAGTGGACTGGGAAATGCAGAGCAAAATTGTCTACCATGGTAGCACACAAGACTCTTGTCGTGCTACATGTTCATTTTGACACCCTGCGTGATTTGGTGCCTTTCATTTCTTCATGCAGATCTGTGATACTGGAATAACGAGCGCAAGATGAAGTCAGGTGTGTGTTCTGTAGTCTTCTTTTGAATGGAAGATTTAGGTCAAGTACATTGTCTTTAATCAGCGGTAAAGCTCAAAGCAGAATTCACATATGCAGTGTCTTTGAAATAGGTAGCTCTGAATTATTACATGTCTTACAGAAATTCTTGGAATACCTGATGCCAAGTCAAGTAATGGTCTATGGATGGTGGTGCTTCTCATTGCTTGAGTGCAATGTGAATATGATTTTGTGCGTGTTGTGGGCACCCATGTCTTTGTGTATGTGTTACAGTCACAGAAGTCTTGTGGATGACTGCTAGTGTATGTTTTCTGGTGTGTCTGCATTCCTTCCGCTTGCTATGCTTGAAATGTCAATCTGGAAGGATTAGTACGGCTGTGTAGAGGTTTCAGCACTGGGAGATGGGGCAATAAGAGCATGTGTGTAGGGCGCTGGATGTCTGTCATGTCCCATGTGATTCACAGGCTATTTTGGTCTATGTATGTCAGTGTTTGCTGATCAGGGAAGTGAGACTTGCTCTGTGACTGGAGTGAAGCTTTCCTTAGACAATGGTGTGAGAAGCAGTGTCCTTGCATTTCTGATTTTCCCCTGTGGTGGTGATGAGTGGCTGTTTCTCTTAAAAATGGATTACTTGGACATGGGCTTTATTTTCCAGGGTTAGGTATGTACTAAATTGTTGGATTCAAGATATCTGTGCTTCCACTTGCAGTTCAGGAAAATGGGTCATATAGACCAGAGGCCTTTTGTTACACAGTTGCTAGATTAAAAACAGATAATGTATTGCATCTGTTAGTAGTAAGGATATTGCAAATCTAGGAATTGTATTCAAACTTTAAGACTAACTGCTTACAAGAATTTACACTATGTCCAAGTGAAGACTTTTAGTTGCTTAAACTTTGAACTGCCCTGCAGAAATTAATTCAGAATATGATTTGCACAGAGTATAAACAAACAGTTGTTTGTTGCACTGATCAGTTTTTCAGTTAGGTTGAAATACTAAGAATGTTGCTTTCAATTTTTCATACCTTCAGCTTAATTCCAGGTTATTTTAAATGTGGGGTTTGGTTTGAAACTGCTTGTGGATGCAGTTAGTGTCGTCAAATAGCTGATACTCTCCAGAGGAAGCTGAAGCCTAGGTGCCCACCCTTCCATCTCTGCTGCTGTTGGAGCCTGTCCCATCACAGAAGGAGTATCTACAGAGAGGAGACCAGAGTGAAAGAGGCACCGGTTAGCCCACCAACCTAAAAGTCCAGCTTCTTCAGAAAATGCCAAAAACCTTGGCCTGTTTTAAAATTTGTCCCTTGCTAACAGAGAGGGAAACGCCACACCTGCCTGCTCCTGAGAGCATAGGTTGCTGTGAGCAGTGATGACTTCTGTGGGTGCAAAGTTGCCATCTGTCATCAGGAGACCATTGTTGCTCCACGCAAACTGTCGAATGTGCACCTGAAGTGCTAATGTTTTGATCAGTGTTGTTAAAACTTACATAGTAGTGATGCTTACAGTAATGCTTCTTCAAAACAACATTTTAATAAGGCTTTTGTAGTATTTTTGCACAGTAGAAGGAAATGGGGGAAATGCGAGCTATAAGTATATTGGGAAAATGTTTGGCAGTCATCCTGGATGTACCTGGGAAATGATAGTAATAGTAGTAATGTAAAATCTGAAAACGGAAAGCTTTGATGCTTCTGCACTATAAATAATTACTAACAAAGATGAGTACCGGTGTGGAGACTTGTTTGCAGAAGGATTCATTTCTGATTGTTATGTGTAAGTGTATTTAGAGAGAAGATGTTTTTTGTTCCTGAAAGCCAAGAAGTTGGTGTAAATTGGGGGAATTAGCGATTTGGACTCCACAGAGCAAACATCAACCTGGTCATTATAGATGAGACTTGATAGATGTAGTTATACTGAGGTTAGCACAGGAAGCTATTCCTTTATTTTACATTTTAATGACTGAATTCAGTTATTATGGCTGGCATATTATTGTTACTAATTGAATTTACACAGTTTTCTTTAAAAAATATACAGTTTGTCAGAGTTTCCTTTCCTGAAATGTTGCAAATATTTCTAAGCATTCGATGTCCCTCTTGATAAGTCACCTCCAATCCAGAAATCTCCATTCATAAATTTGTTTGTGCATATGAGCATATGCATTCATGGATCTTCATTGCCCAAGACAGTAATGCATCCAAAAACTCCAAACGCTTTTGAAATTTTAAGACTAAATAGAAAACCTTATCTGAATTTTGCCAAGATTTTAAATGTAAATGTCTGTTAAAAATGCTTTCAACTTTAGAGCTGCCACTGGCCATTTTGACTTTAAATCTGATTTTGGCTTTAAATCTAATTTCTCTGATGTATTCATCTGTTAGCTACCATTTATAAAATGTTAATTCATTCTGCAGCTTGACAGATTTAGCGTAACTTACAAGAGCATACTAGTTCTGTTGTTTTACATGCTTTGAGAGACCTGTATCATAGGTTAATGGGGTCAGTATTTGAATTAACATGTTAACTGAGGATGCCTAAAATATATAGGATCATAAAATAGTTTGGTTTAGAAGGGACCTTTAAAGATTATCCAGTCGAAACCCCTTGCAATAGTCAGGGACATCGTCAACTAGATCAGGTTGCTCAGCACTGACCTTGAATGTTTCCAGGGATGGGGCATCTACCACCTCCCTGGGCAACCTGTTCCTGTGTTTGACCACTCATACTGTAATAAATTTCTTCCTTATATCAAGTTCAAATCTACCCTCTTTTAGTTTAAAACCATGTCCCGTTGCAACACGCGACACTAAGAAGCTTTTCCGTATCTATCGTATAAACCCCCTTTAAATACTGAAAGGCCACAATAAGGTCTCCTCGGAGCCTTCTCTTCTCCAAGCTGAACAATCCCAGCTCTCTCAGCTTTTCCTCATAGGAGAGGTCTTCCGTGCTCTGGACTTGCTTCAGCAGGTCCATGTCTTTCTTATGTTGGATGCGGTGCTGCAGATGGGTCTCATAAGAGTGGAGTAGAGGGAGAAAATCTCCCCCCTTGACCTGCTGGTCATGCTGCTTTTGATGCAGCCCAGGATGCGGTTGGCTTTCTGGACTGCAAGCACATGTCCAGCTTATGTCCAGCTTTTCATCTACCGGTACCCCCAAGTCCTTCTCAGCAGGCCTATTCTCAATGCCTTCATCCCCCAGCCTGTACTGCTACTGGGGGTTGCCCTGACCCATATGCAAGACCTTGCACCTGGCCTTGTTGAACCTGATGAGGTTCACATGGGCCCACTTGTTGAACTTGCCCAGGTCTGGCTGGTTGGCATCCCTTCCCTCAGGTGTGTCAGCTGTACTGCTCAGCTTGGTTGTGATAGGTATGCTCTATCACGACAATAGAATGCAAATAATTGAGCTTGAGGAGAGGAATAAAGGAACTATCATCCTGCTTCCAAAAATGAGCAATGGCAGGGCTGCCTTTTGCAGCTTTGCACTGCAGGCCAGAAACTGTTACTCCAAAATCTGAGGTTTTATTGTATAAGTGAAACCCTTTTGGAGTTTGCAAGGCAAGATCTATTAGTTAAATAGTGCCAGTACCTGCATCCAAAATAAATAAAAGGTAGCTATAAGAGATTTTACTACATGTGACAACAAGAGATACCTAAGCATTTTAACTAGGACCTGCCATCATGGGTGGAACCTGCTGCTAGAAGAGGTGCAACACAGTTCTAGCAAACTTGAGCACAGGTGTTTCACCTAAAAATAGTAACGTCACCAGTTTGCTCATACTGGACAAGGAATTTGGGGAAGTCTTGTGCATTAGCTTGTAAGTGGTTGTTCTCATTAGTTTATGTAAAGTCATTGTTTTTTCTGTTCCTTGTTCTGTGGCCCACTGAGAAACCTTCTGCTGGAGCACAGGAAGATATTCTTGTAAGAGTTTTCATTTTATTTTTCGAAAACTGCTTCTGCTGATGGAAGGATGAACAGAGTTTATTGACAGAGTGCAATAGTAGCACATAGGGCAGAAACAGATGAAGCAAAGCACCTGTTAATCTTAGTAGCTTTAAAGCAATAACCCAACAGCTCCCTGAAGCTTTTATCCAATTCAGAACCCCCAGAGCTCCTCTTTTCAACTCTGGGGCTCCCCAGATTATGTCCATGGATGGTCCACTTCTTCTTTTGAAGCTAGCCACTTTGAAAACTGTTCACTTTTAATGTTGTGTTTCTGTAAAATAACTGATTGTTCTGGGGCCAGCTTGTTCCTGCAGTTCTGTGAATCTCAGTGAAGACATGCTCTGGCCTCTCCCTCTGTGTGTTCTTTCTCTGTATAAAAAGAGAGGAGAAGAAAATTATTTCTGAAACATAAGCTAAGAAAACTTCTGAGAGAAGAGACTTTCTGTGTTGCAGACAAACAGAACACAGAAGTTAATGTTAAAACAGAAATGCTTTGAAAGTCTGGTAAATATGTGGATAAGCACATGGATTTTGTCTGTGCTCCATTTACTGCTCCTTTTCCTGCTTGCAGTGTGTCACGGTGGTGGTGAGTATGCCAGCCTCTCCCTGAATTGCTGCTGCTATGAGCCCTTTGTGTGACAACATTGGAAACATAACAATCACATTTTTTACACTTAATACTACTTTTAAAGATTAAGTCTTTAAAAAAAAGCAGAGTTAAATAACAAGCTCTGTGCTGACATGGTTGGTCTCTTAGCAGCAACCAAGCCTACTAGGGTCTAATTTAAAGCTATCTAGGTCTGTCTGTACCCTATATAAAATTCCTAAATTTCTTCTTCTGTCACAGTTTCTAGTTGAGGTGAATTTCATCATATCAGTGTTTTTCAGAACGTTCAGTTTACTATCATAAATATTCATGCCTGTATCATACATTTACCACAATACATGTGATGTAAGACATGAGCTATAGTTTCTGTGTGTTTAGTATGTTTTAACTCACAGATAGCTGGTGTTTTGCAGAATCTGAGTCTCAGATCCAGTAACATACCACCCTTGAAGAAGAGGAAGAAGGATGTGCTGATCTGTTCTTATGGTTCAAAATTTGGTCTGAATCTAAGATACATCTTATAGATGTCTGACGTGGTCAGGACTGGAAATTACAAAAGAGAGTATGGATATTTTGGGACAAAATATTTCACAAGAATAATTTACATTCTCCTCTGGTTCACACAGCCTTCTACCCAGGCAACAAATATTCTTAAACGTAGTGGTCTGCCTTTCATGTGTTTCTGGTATGTGTCTTCATGCTGCTACAGTTCCTTTGATCTCCTTTTGGCCACTTTCCAGACCATCTTTTAATTCCTTTTGTGAAATTTCCATACCAGCTTTAATTCCTACCAGAAGGCAACTGTTCCGTCTCTGTTAAAGCAGGGCACCAAAGCTTTGAATTCTCAACATGTCTCTCTCTGGAAGTAATAGTCCCAGCTCAGACTTTGGAGAAGTCAGGAAAATGTAGATCCAAGCAATGCTGGTAAGAAAAATAAGGAGATGGAAATACAGTTGTTCCTTCCTTCACTGCAATTGTTCTCTTTCCTTGCTTGACTTGATTGCAGTGATACTTATCTTTTATCTGCAGTACTTGCTCCTCCTCAAGCTCCAGAAATCTTTATTGAAAAAAAATTAAATCTAGCAAAACCATAACTCATTTGGCACTCTATGCCAAGTTCTTTCTCCCCTCTGTACTTATATCTATTGAATCTTGTGAGTGCAAGACCTGGGATTGCCACCTAGTGCCCTTCTTTTACTGTTGTTAAAGGACACAGATATGACTCAAAATCATCTTGGACTTGGAGTGGTTCATTAATCTGTATATGACCCTCAGGTGCAAGGGGAGGGTCTTTTTGAAATGTCAAGAGTCCCTACTTCTACACTGTTCTACTGAAAAGGAATTTATGACTTTGGAAGGAGGCCTGGCAGGCTTAAGGGCCTAGTGAAATAGGTTAGTACCAACAGACTTGTCTAAAGAATGGGATCAGGATTTTACCTGATTATCACAAGGGAAAAGCTAGTGATGTTTCCTTTTTTTTAAGTTTATCACTGTACTATAGAGCTGAAAGTGACTGGAAATAATGGAAGTTGCGTGAGGATTATTTTTTTTTTAAGTTTAGGTGTATTTTTTCTACTCTGGTTTTTACGTTTTTGAAAAGCTGAAATACACTACTTAGTGTCCTAACAAAATAAGATGCACGTTTCCATCAAACAGCAACAATTTCTTCTTTAAAATCCTGACAGATTGTTACAACCTTTATGTAATTGTGATTTAATATCCAATGAAGTCTGTTAAGAACCTGCCACTGGCTCCAGTGGGATTGGATCAGGGTGTATGGCTTTGCATAGCTGTATTCTGTGTACATATTCTAAGTCCTTAAAAATGTATGTCTGTATATAGAAACCACAAATTTTGTTTGTGCTTTGAGAGTCCTGATTTTAATCTCTGCACCTATTTTTTCTAGTTACTTTGTGCCATAACTTTAGTTACTTTTGTCTTCACTACTACATTATATATGTTGCAGAGATGTAGTAAATAACCCCTGGTACTGCAAGAGGGTTTTTTTTTTGAAGAGTTTATCTGACTCAGTGCAAGAATTAATAAAGTTATAGCTTACCAAAACCTTTCTGAGAATCTCGGTGTGCTGGATCTTCAGAGATTCAATACCATTACTAGTTTTGTTCTTTAGGCCAAAACAGGTAGAAGTGGAAATTTGGCCTAACTTCACTTTATTCAGAAATCTTAGGTTCTACAAAACTTAGATTTTGCTATGTACTGTCAGGAAACAAAAGTATGTTCTGCAGTTTCACAAGAGAAAAATCCTGGGAGCTGAAGTTATGTAAATTGGTTAAAGGTTTTAGTTAATTTTCTTAGGGTTTACTGCATTCCTGTTCACCAGCAAACTGTATAGTTAGCCTATCAAGAATTTGTTCTTTAGCCAGATGAACAAATTTTCCATAGTTACTCTAACCATTTAGAATTATCATTTTCTTTTTTTGCATAGTGGGTTAGGAAATCTACTGGAAATTCTCATGCATAATATAATTGCATTGTTAAAGTTAGCCTGTTGGATACTGTGACCTTAATACTGTCTTTGCAAGTTTCCTTGAGAGCTTAATGTATTCAAATTATTAATAACCTAGGTATAAACCCATTTCTTTTTATTTGATCTTTTTGTCTACTCTGTCTATGTGATTTACCCTTGCTGCATATTGTTTTCCTTTAAATACTCTTATGTCTTTGCTTGAAGCAAAACTACTGTCCAGATGTTTTCTTTGAGGTAATGTTGCGTCAGGCTACTTGTTAACTTTCTGAAGTGCAAAGTAATTGTAGTTCAGGTTTTAATTGTATGTCTTTTTCTTCTTTTCAACAATATACTGCCTGGACACATTATCAGTTTGTTATTTAAAGGGATGATAAACGTGTCTAAGTTGTATTAATTTATGTTTCAATAGAATTCAAATTAATGCTAACCAGAAGATCTTTCAATGGATGAGTAGCTTGAAAGGTATAATTAAATCTCTCTGAAAAAAATTGCAGGATGTTTCATGATTGTTAGTAACATAGTTTCAGCCTTAAGTAAATTTCTTTGTTACCAGTGTTTTTCAGGGTTATTGCTACCAGAACTACAAAAAATGTACATGTCTTACAAAAACAGTAATTGTTTACCTTGAGCTGCCCATCTGGGTACTTTTGAGTTTATGCTGATTTGTTAAGTTTGTATTGTCCCCCTAAATTACGCTTTTACAGCTTACAAAAAGTTCGTGTTGTGGTAGTATCATAATGACACAGAGGTTTTTTTGAGCTATGTGCAGAACCATTTAGGTAAATACTTAATCTTAAGCTGATGAGGACTCTCCCTGTAGTCAGTGATTACTGTTAAGATCATTCCAGAGTGCTTTGGTTGGGCCATTACCTCAAAGATTAATCCACTATTAAGGAATAGACTACAGCTGAAGAATTAGCACAGTTGCATTATTGGAATGAAAACCTGTGTACCAAATGCAGAATCAATCACTTTCCTTAAGATCATCGAGTCCAACCGTAAATGTAACACTGCCAAATGTAACGTGCCACATCTACACATCTTTTAAATACCTCCAGGGATGGTGACTTAGCTGCTTCCCTGGGCAGCATGTTCAAGTGCTTGATAACCATTGTGAAGAAATTTTTCTTAATCTAAACCTCCCCTAGCACAACTTGAGGACACTCAGTTGCTCTTGACCTTACAACATCATGCACGACCACCAAGAAGTGTTTGGCTTCATAATCTGTGTAAACTCTGCCAAGTAGTTGTAAACTGCTATTAAATTGCCCCAGCCTTCTCTTCACCAGGTTAAACAAGCCCCACTCCCTCAGTCTGCAAATGTCCAAAGCACTTGACCAACTTGGCAGGTGCTTAGGACTTTGGTGGATTTTGCCCAATTTCTCCACTTCAGCTGGGGTGGATTAAAAGCTGGACACAGTGTTTGAAGTCTAGCCTCATCAGTGATGAGCACAGAGTAATTTCTCTCGTTCTGCTGGCCATAGTCTTCCTAGTGTTAGCCCAGCACGTGGTTTACTGATGTGAGCCCACTGTTGTCTCATCTTCAGCCTAGCAGCTAGGATGGCTGCAGGTCCTTTCCAGCCAGGCTATCATGTTGCCAGTTGCTTTTCAGCCAGATGTGTGGAGCTTTTCTGCCCCAAGTGCTGAATTTTGCACTTCTCTGTGTTGAACCTCTTGGAATTTCTCAGGGTCCATGTAGATTCTCATGGATGACATTTTTTTTTGTTGCTTTACAGCCATGTCTTGTCTTCCCTTAGATTGTAACTGAGAGGTGAAGCACTGAGTTTGTATTGTTGGTTATATCACTATGGACGTTTTTAGATTGGCAATATCTTGCAGTCCATGGTGCACAGTGAGTATGCACTAAACTTGTCTGGCACCAAAGTGAATTTTCTGGATGTTTTTTCATGAATCAATGTAAGTTTTTTAGCTACCTCCAGCTGACAAGATTGTTTGAAATACACCAAAGAGCCTTAGACATTTCTGCTTCATGAAAGACTTGTTGATTCTGTTCTTAGTGAGAAAGATGGCATTTTTATCTAATACCTCAAATAGTAACAGAGGGGATTGCATTTAGTGTGCAGTAGACTTGAAAGAAATCAATATTCTTTTTAGCTTGTGTAAAAAAATCACAGGTTCTTAGCAAAGCCATAGCATATAGTATATTGAAACTGTCATTATTCCTTTTTCTGTGGAGACTATCCATTAAAGTTCAGGGACTAGAAACGTCATTTATGGATGCTGGAATGCAAGTATGGGCTCCCTAGCAGTGATGGCTAACATGATTTGGCTCTAGGTACAAATTGTCAGGGTAATTTTTCTTCACTAGCTATATGTTGGTTGAGGAGACCCTGGTGGGACTACAATCCACAGGGGTGCTGTCCTTGCACACATGCCGGAAACACGAAAGGTTATGTTTGGTCACCACCTGAATGTGGTCGTTGAATGAAGAATGGAGATGAGGAATCCACTGCTGCAGCCATAGATGTAGTGGATTAATTCATGTAATGGTCCACACAATGGACTTCTCACAGTTTCTTTTTCCAGTCACGGAGACTAAAAGCTAGTTTTTTTCATTCTCAAAGGGAAAATGGACTGTAGAAAATCCAGTGATTTCCACAGGACTCAGGAAAATTTCTGGTTGACCTGAGAACTAAGTCCAGGAGCTATATTACAGTCCTTATGTATACAGTAGATCCTACCCAATATTTAAACAAGGGAGGAGAGGGAATATTCCAGCTTGGATATGGTGGCAGGACATGTGTTCATCCTAAAAACAGCATGTGCTTTCTGTTGTGGAAGAGCTTTCTGTTTGAATTGGACTAATCTCTGGAACATATGTCTTTCCTGTGGCAAAATTGTTTTCTTTTATTCCATGAACTACTTTCCCAGACAGTGAAAGTGATCGTACCTTTTAGAAATATCCCATATGGATAAAGTGCATCTTGAAGTGCTTGGGATGCATACGGCAACATAGACTGTAGTGGAGGTTTAAGAACAATAGCTAACTTGTGAGGAGAAGATCAGGAGGATGTAAGCAAAGGAAAGGCTCTTTGAAGCATTTAATGCACAAGGTGCTTATTTTTGCATACTTAAAGCTTGTTTTTGAAACACACGTAGGTTACCCTCAAAGTGTGAAATGTTTGATATTTGATGTTCTTATAGATTACTAAAGCAGACAAACAAAAATCCACACTGTGACTGTTTCAGCTCTTGCTTTCTATTGTGGCTTCCCCTGCCCAGTTTTAGCTTTTACCAGTTTGCATTTGAGGGGGGGGGTAAACACATTAACAGTTGTGGTTTTGGGTGAAAGCTGTTTCCACTAATGCCAGTCCTTCTAAAGATTATTAGAATCTATCCCGAAACATTTCAAAGTGTTTGAGTTCTTTTCTCTGTCTGGAGAGCCCCTAATCAGTGATATCCCTGCATTGTTCCTGTAGCATCTGGATTATCTATGTGTCATGCTCTTTGTGAGGCAGCTTTTTGGTGACTCTGAGAGGAGTTTAGGTGGTATGTAAAACCCAAGGTCACCAGGGTCCCATGATGGTTTTGGTTCTTTCTGGTACTCCTAGTATTTGTCACATAAAGAAAAGGAACAGATTTACTAAAATTCCTGTTAGTGCTTGGAATAGTCGCAGTCTTAGATAGTGAACAGAACATCTAACTATAGTGCTTAGGGCAGAATTGATCATTATCCTATTTCTTTGAGCCAATCTGCTGTATCTTATATTTAAATGCTGGGTGTATTAAATACAGTACTGTATATGTGGCCAATTGTTATTGTTTCTCTTGGAGACACCTCATCCAAATATCTTGGCCAAACTCTGTTTATAATCATAGCCCATGGACAGCCATAATCATAGTCCAAGGTAGTACATATTCAGAGAGATGAACTGGTTTATTGCTTTGAAGTTGTTAATATGTTGGAAACTGGGAACTTTGTGAAGAGAGAAGTGGTATAAGGTGACAAATAATAACATAAAAATAAAAGTTAAGAAGGTGCTCTGTCTGGCATCTTTGTTCGGGAAGTGAGTGATGCATAAATATGTTTTGCCCAAAAAAGAAGTGAACAGTTCTGTTTACCCCTACATTTACTCTTTAGCATACACCTCACTGAAAGATTGAGCTTGAGTAATTGATACAGTAAAAGCTGAGTTTGTTTGGGGTTTTTTTTCCCCTAATATAGTTTCTCTGCCATATGTTTTATAGTCATCACTTTCTTGGCTTGATTTCCATGCTTTTCAGCAGTTCTGAATTATATATAAAGCTCACATATATAGGCTTTGTCTCATCTCTCAATTCACTTGCAAGATTAACATTGCTGTTGACCAAAGTTAAGGAAATGCAATGAGGGCTCATATGTTTCCAGTTAATTATTGGAAATTGTTCCTGCTTGTGAACATCAATATTCAGTGCACACTCCTACCAGAATGAAATGGTTGGTCATTAGCTTCCAGTTCTCTGTGTTTAAACTTGACATTTCCTCCAACAAAAAATCTCGTGGTACTCCTCAAAGATACACAGAGGTCATTCTTGGAAGCAAACACACTTGTTTTAGTAAGGCTTTAGAGAATAGTTTCTGAAATTGTGAAACAACACATTCATCACCGCACTCAAAAGAATGATTTATTCACATATTTCAGATAGAGTTATTTTTTGACACTTTCTCTCTGATGGACTGCACATTAGTACACACAAATCATTTATATGTGTCACACTAAAAACTGGGGGCTGAAAATTGTCGTCCTAGTTGGAAACCATGAGAACAGTGGAAAGTTTCATTTTCTGCTTTAAAAGTTGTCTTTGTTAGGATTGATTCTTGTGGTAACCCTATTTAGGTTAATGTGGAAGTAAAATAAAATGCCTCTATGCCATGGGTGGGACAGGAGAAGCAAAAGAACCGCTACTCTGTTTGGTAACTCATATGGTAATGGTTTCTGTAAAGGAAATGTACAAAGAGTAGACTAAGAAACTTCCTATTTTGAAAGGGAGGTAGGAGAGAGAGTTACTCAATGGCAAGTACTTGTTCCCATCAGAGTTGAGAGATTAATTTAAACATGATTTCCTTATTTATTTTATTTAGGCTGTCCAATTAAGTTTATTCTTAATAGCCACATCCCAGCTTGCTATGTAGGTGACTGGCAAGAACATCATCAACCATGAACCAAAGAATCCAGCTTGCTGTCTGGGCAGACAAATGGAGCTCCAGAGAAGATGGGAAAGTAACCAAAATAACTTCAGTAGAAAATGGGGGTGCTTTCACCACACCCTGAACTGTACTCACTTGAAGCAGGCATTGTCAAATTAATTTCCTTTTCCTTCACTTTTAATGTGGAAGGTGCTGACTGACAGCCCTGGAAATTAAGTCCTCTATTTCTCCACAGGACAGGTATAGCAAGGGCGGCAGCAATGCAAGCTTCCCCACATTATCCCGCCAATGTTCCTCAACCCAGTTCTGAAGAGGTCACTTCTGGAGGTGAGTGGGTGGAAGAGTCTCTGTCCACGCAGTTCTTGCTGCCAGGCAGTGGTTCTTGTGGGACACGCTGTTGGACAGAGGCTGCCCCCTTGTCTTGAATGAACCACCAGTCTTTAACAGATAATCACTTATGTATTGTGAAGCGGCGTGCGCTGGATTCATTGAGGTTGCATTATTCTGCTTGACTGCTGTCATATTTTGATATTTCTTTGTGGCTGGATGGCACCTTTGCATTTTTTTTTCTTTTTGCACTGTTTTGTTTTCAGAGACTTTGTCAATGCTTTGTGTACACGTCTACAAAGTAGCATGCGAATAACTGAATGCGGTCTGATTGTAAATGTGATACAGAAAAGCAGTCACTGCTGGCAGCCTTGTGTGCAAGAGGAGCTTTAGAGCACTAGACCAGGAGGCATGCTTTGAAATGCACCAGAAATTGATAACAAAGTGAATGTTGGTTTTCAGTATCTAAATGAACTATTAGGTTTTTCTTGTAAAGCCGTATCTTAACATTTTCTCCTTCCATAATTACTATGTAATTGAGATATTAACACCAATTAAGCTGGTAAACTAATGTTCTTTTCTAGATTATTTTACAATTAATGAAATCTGCCTATCTAAAGTTAAACATGCAAAATTCTACACTATATGAAAGTAATGGGTATGTATTGCACTTACGATAGATAGTTGTAATCTGTGAGAGGAATCAATACAACGGATGTGAGGTTTCAGAACAAAAATAATGAGTGCTCACAAGTTTGGCAAGTGGATTCTCACATACATTCCTGGATTTATCTAAGTACTATATACTTCAAATACAGCGAGGAGTCTTGTTTTCAGCCGGATTTGCATCCCTTAAATACAGAAGTACAATTGAGAAAATGGAAACAAAGGCTTAGCAAGGCTGTTAGGTCATAGTGAATTACTTCTGTGGCTTCAGATGCTGTGTGAAGAATTTGTGATGACTTGATTGTCATTTGCAGTTGAGAGCCGTAGGTAACTCTGTACTATAGATGTTTGTAAACAGGTATTATAACAAGAGAAAGTAGTACAATTCAATAGTTATATAAATCTAGCTTTACTCCTGACTGTTTCCACAAGATCTAGAATTAGAAGAGCTAATCGTCCTAACCAGAACACACTTCCTGAAGGGATTTCTGGCCTTTTTTTAATTTAAAGGATATGAATCAGAATAGTATTCATTCCACATACAGCTAAAACAGTTTCTGACTACTTCTTTTTTGTCAGTGTAGCAAGGGATGTGGGATTTGGCTCATAATTAAAGTAAGTGATAAGAGTCCTGCTGGGAAGTAATTTGGGACCAATCCATAAATTTGTTTTAAGTGAAGAACAGTTTGAAGATCCTTGTAATGACAATACATGGCATTAGCTAGTATCGTATTAGGCATATTTGCTAATAAGTCGCCATACTTCATTGGTGCCAATGAACCACGTGGATTTGATTTTTCAGTTCTTTTGAATGCAGAGCAGTTCGCTAACCTCTTACTGTTGCTGGCAAAGCTGTAGAGAGGTCCAGAGTTGGCCTCCCACACGCCTGTGTGAACTGAGTCCAGAATTTCAGCTCAAACCTACCTCTATGCCATGTAAACCTTTGGAGATAATTATATACCTTTTCACAATTAAACCTTTTTTATAATAGACTTTATTTTATATTCAAGTACAGGAATACACTTAAATCGTTGTAAGTACAAACACAGAAGAATGGTCAGAGACCATTTTTTCACACTGTATTTCATTCATACAGCATTCATCTTTCTGTTTCTGTGAATTCTAATTAATACAAAGTCTGATTTTTCTGCATATTTACATTGAATAATGGTGATCTAAATGAAACTTATAAAACACTGTAAAGAACATCCCAGAGCAGGATAATCCTCATAATGCTGATCCTGGAGTCCTAACTTGTGTAAGTAATTTTATTGATTCCACTATGACTGGTCACATGAGAAAAGGCTTCAGCATTAGGTTCATAGTTATAGATTTCTTCCATATTGTCACCTTTTCCTTACCTCTAGTTATATCCTAGTGATTGTATAGCTTCACTGGTTATGTCCATGGACTGGGAGTAGAGGAAAGTTAAACCCTTGGAGGGAGTATATAAATATGTTTCCTGAATTACAGTTGGTTTGAGGCTTCAGGCTCAATTCACAAAGTTATTTTTCTTACTGACCACTAGATAACAGCAGAGTTTAAGGGACATATCCAGAATTTTGGGTCAAGTGTTGGAGGCAGAAGGTTGCAAACAAGGAATAAGCAACTCTTCAGGTTCACATTGAGTAATGTGTGGACCATGCATGGTCACTCCCATGCTAAAATGTTTGGGTTTTTTTTGTCTTTCTGTCTGCGACAGAAATATAGATCTGTATTTAGATGTAGGTGATCCAGAAGGGACTTTGCTTATTCCTCATCTGCTGGAGGTATCTTTTGGAAAGTGTCTCCCTAGCAGGTTTGGAGGTAGGGTGGAGTACATCAGGCCACATATGATCTGGAAGGAACTCTGTAATGTTAGATTGTTCAAAGGGAAGTGTGTGTTTGATGCACTTAGAAATGTTTCATGTGTCAGCACTGGACTTCTAAAAATAAGTGACTGAGATGCAGCAGAAGGAAATTCCTTCTGATCAAAACTTTATGTCACTGGTGTCTGTAAGTAAAAGGGAGACTAAAGTACCAAAGCTACGGAAATGAAAACTCATTGCTCAGATATCAGGCTGTGCAACTGATTTAATAGATTTACCAGGTAGTTATCACAGGCTCCTAACGTGTTGCTGTTTAGTATTATTGTGATTGTAGGAAGGAATTTGTCACTTGTCTCCAGGTTTCATGAAGGACTAAGTTTTTACTCTCCATTCATCTCTAGGTTGGCAGTTGTGGTCCAGCCATGTTCATTAGTGACCAGGATATCATTATCAATCAACAGCTGTATAACAGTTATCTGAAATATGTTTGTTTGTATGTTTATTTAGTTCCTAGTAGTCTGCAGCGTTACTATGGCATCTGTAAATGTTCAAGTGTTGGCACACATGGAACTCATTGCAGGATCATTGCTGGTGCTGTAAACTCTTACGGGGCAGGAAATGCATTTTTCTCTTTGCACACAGAAACCCAGATCTGCCTGAGACTTCAGATACTCCTGTAATGCAGATAATAAGGAAATATGTCTTTATAGCAGTCTCTGTGCAAGGAGCAAACAAGTAAATAGTCCACCAAATCCCACAAAAGCAATTTCACTCATTTAATTATTTTATTTTGAATGACTAGGAAATTGAGGCCCCTTGAAATTTCTTTTGAGAGTGTCACCTTTAATCTTGTAGCAGAGTTTTGGAATTCAGACATTGAAAACAGTTCAACTGAAAAAATACTGCAAACACAGGGTGAGGTACGCAGACAAAAATGAAAAGGTGATCCCAATCTAAAACTTTCAGGGGCCTTATGGGAATGCCATCTGACTATCATTGTCACAGATACAATACAGGTACCTGTCATCCTCTGCGTTCCATAAAAACATAACTCAAAAATAGGCTGAGTTTTCATAAAAGTCAAGCTATCAGATTAGCCACAAAACCCCACGTAAAGTGGTTGGTTGTTTTTGTCATTCTTCTGTTCCTAGGAAGCCTAGTAAGAGCTAACAACTCAAGAATAGCGAGGTTGATGGAATCTAAATTTTTAAAAGAGTTTTTTCTACTTTAGTATGCAGGTACAGCAAATTCAAAGTTAACAGAATAAATACTGAGACCCTAGAATTCTGAGATTTTCTAATACAAAGAGAAGGTTTGTTTGCTTTTAAGTACTGTTTGCATTTTCTTTCTTTGGCTCATCTGCTTTACATTTGGAGTTGATAGAGAATTTTTCCTGCACTTTAATGGCTGTTTCGCCATGAATCTGTGAATTTTTTTAGACTTTCTTTTACTTGGTCAAATACTTTGGGCTCTTCTAGGGAAATGAAGAAAATTAGGAAATGTGTTCTTTTTTAAAATACTTGAGAATGTGCTTCAGGAAAAATAAAACTTTTTTTTTTTTTAAAAAAAGGACAGACGCATCTTAATAAGCACTTTAATAAGAATTAGGGGATGGATTAAAATTTATCTGTATTGAAAAAAGCTGTGATTAAATTCCAAGGAAATTGATCTGAACTTCCAGGCAAAAAAAAATTAGATATATTAGCTGGAGTCTTAGAGCAAAGATGGCTGGAATTTAGACAGTTTGCTGTAACATTATCTACCAGATGCTGTCTGTGGATATATGTGCAGAGTGCTGAATGACATTGTGACATTTATATTGCTCTGTTTGTCAAAAGAAAAAAAGGCTTATTTTTCTAATTAAGTAGGAGACAATGATACAATGTATTCTGGCGATTTGTGACCAGTTTGGGAGATCAAGGTCATCTTTGTTCTCTAGAATGGGAACAGTAGAGATAAATTCTGAATGAAGACTTTTATTCTGGATAACAGCTGTTTTTGGAAAATGCCAAGATATTTTTATTAGTAATGTCTACACCAACATCATTGTAATTTTGTGAGGAAGGTGTTTCAGTGTGAGCTCGCTTAACTTTGTAGGAGTGCTGAAGCGAAGGCTGACAATTTATGTCAGGGGGAGCACGATGGGACAGTATTCAACCTCAAAACTATGAAAAAACATTCGAATGGATCAATGTAAGTGGAATGGAAAGCTTAGCTGTAAGGAGGTTTCTTGGTTGCGGGGGTTTTTGCGGGGGGCTTTGTGTTTGCTTGTTTATTTGTTTTGTAAATTGAGGCTTGGCTGCTGAGTTCTGAATGGCTGGGAATAGTTTGAAGGTCTATTTGGAAGAAATTAATTCAAGGTTATCTCCTGCCCCGGTCCTGTCCAGTGACTGGTGGCTTGTGCTGTCTGATGGGACAGAGGACACTGGAAGACCTATGGGGAGGCTGTTGCTAGATTAATCCCGATGCTTCTTTCTTTTTTTTTTTTGGTTGTTGTTGTTGTGGCCTGTGTACTTCGCCTGTCCTAGTTATACAGCTGACAGTGCAGTGACTGTGCCAAGTGCACTGTGAACTTGGTACCTCTATCATTGAACCTCATAGTAAACGTATAGGGGTTTCTTGTTTGGAATAATCTGAGTTGCTGGGAGTGGTGCAAGTGTGTGTTTTCTTGCAGCTTGTGGAGGAATCTGACACAAGTTCAGGGCAGATCTCATACTGGCTTTGAGCTGAACACTTCTGAGGAATGCAAGGTAAAAGAAGCTGCAAGACAAAGTGACTTGTGCCTTGCCTGCAAGTAATAAAACTTTTCAATCCACGTTGCTGCTGGTTTCACACTGATAGAGTTCATTATTTTCTAGTGTTTCCCTTATGACAGTATTTTTCCTCCTTTGTATTTATATTTTGCTTGTGCTGTTAGCTTGGTTATCTGGGGTCTATGTGCTGAAACTCTGCTTATACATGAGGCTGCGTTGCAGAGATCTCTTCCACGCTTTGACCCCAGCCGTTGACTTATTTTCACAGGAGCAGCACATGAATTAATAAAATGTTACTGGTTTAATGTTAGTTACAGGAAAAGTCTTCTTGGTTTACAGGATGAGTTTTGGAGTATCAGTGTGCAAAAGAAACAGCTGAAGTGCTGTTTCAGGCAGACAGCTGTAGAAGTGCATGGAAATGGGAGTGAAGGAGTCATTGGTATCGACAAAACCCAAGCCACTGTAAACCAGAATGAAACCTAACATTTCACTGAAGTCACTATCACTGATTTCAGCTAAGTGAAGATTTCCATGTCTGAGTATAAATGTTATATGTCACTTAAAAATATGTGATGAATAGTGAGATGGAGGCAGAGATGAATAGTGGGAAGGGAAAGAAAGATGAGGCTGTAATAGTAATACTGCAATAGTAATACTCATTTAGGATCACCTTGTTCCTTAGCCAGTACCATAGAGGCAGAAAATCCTAATCGTGCCAGAAACATGCATAGCCATGCTTTCAGTAGAAATAGCAAAGGAAGAAGGAAAAAAAAAAAGCCTTATGAGTATTCTTGAGAAAGCATCATATACAGACAACTCTGGCGATATGTACCGCATCTGCTCTGACCCAGAAGAGAACAGCTGTTGCCCTTCTGTACAAGCTGATGCCTTCAAGGGTGCATTTTACAGAAAAACAAAATTGTGAGGGTGGGAATAGGTGCACGTAACAGGACAGGCCAAGCCAATGAAGCTCTAACTGCAATATATATATGGAAAAGATATATATATGTGTGTGTGTTTGCAGTATATGCTTTTTTTCCCTGTTTTCCTCAAATTAAAATAGAGTCTTGCATTTAATTTTAAATGTTTTCTCTTTGATCTGCCACTTTTCAAATCTGATTGAGGGAAACATCATGTTATACCATTGAAATGTAGGATGCTCTGCCATGTGTCTTCTGTATTGAATGCTTTAAGATTGTTATGGGTTTCTATACTAGTTAAGTTAAATAAATAGACCTGTAGCAGCAATACTGAAGATATGAGCTTAGTGTGCAATCATTTGTTAGGTGTGTTTGACACTGCTTCCCTTGCCATCCCAATAAGCCTTTCATAGACATATCTTGTCAGTATAGTTAACCTGCAGTGCTTGGCAATGTTGACCATAATATTCTGAATATAAAAAATAAATTATTTTATCTGTTCAGTCTTTGTCTCCTCTGGTGAAGTGTTTCTGTCTTGAAGAATCCAGAGCAGGTAAAGTTGGCATACTGAAGTCTTAAATATTGCTTGTGGTAGCTTCTGTTTTTTGAAGGTTTTGAGAACTGGGAAGGACTTGGCAGTACCTGCGTGTGCACATGAATGATTTTTTTTCGCCCACTGTTCTTGCTGGCAGATGGTCCTTTAGGGACTTTTGCCAGCAAGTGCAAGTCAGAATGGCCTCTAGGAGTGGCTGCACTGGAAAAGTTATTGGGCAGCTTTTCCTCCTTGCTGAGCTCAGCAGAACTGGGCTGACAGTGAACCTGATCTATCATTTTCAAAGTTATTTCATATTTCCTCTCAGTAATCACAGTAGTGGCAGAGGATTGTGTTTAGCTCCCCATGACAGTTGTCAAACGTAGCAGAATATGAAATTAAATGATTGTTACAAAATAAATGACTGGAAGAGTGAACTTCTATTCTTACTGCTGCTCTGAAACACAGCTACCTTTTAAAGTTTATGCTTTAACAGAAAATTTATGTTTGAAACAAATATTCCTTCAGAAACATTAACTCAATTAAAAGAGTTTTGCAGGTTGGAATAATTTTCACGATGCCAGTAAATGCTGCTCTGTAGTAGTGCTCTGTAGCACTACTCTCACTGCCATAACAGTTCTGTATATAACCCAGATTTAACCAACCAATATCTATTTAATAATTAATGGTTTCTTTTTGTGTAAAACAGTGGAATTTAATTTTGTGGATGAGAATTCCTCTTTTCTTATTAGATTCTGTTTGAATATGTATTTCTCATTTTTTTTAGTTTGTTACAAATCCTTCCCTGAACACTTACCTCTGCCTGACCTCTAATACTGTGGATTAAAAAAAAGAGGCAGGACTCCAGATGGTTCACTTCATAGAATGAGGGCACCTTTGTTTGAAAGGGATTTATGTATGAAACCAATCATGTGAGTTAAAAATCCAGCAAACAAAATAAACAATCTTAGTCAGTAGTCCTTAAAAATCGTGCATGCAGTCTCAGGCATCCATGAATGGTAGCATGACATCAGATTTCAAAGACTTTTAAAGATCTCCCAAATTTTTCACAAGGTATCAGAGAGCTATCCGAGCTATCTGAGTCTGATTAAATGTCTTAGAAGCCTGTGTTAATTTGGTAAGTATCCCATACTTTCTGATCTCTTTTGTAATTCCTGTAGCAGCATGCTGGTTTTCTGCAGCTCTGCAGAAGTGCGGTTTGATGTTTCATCATCAGCGAGTGGTTACAGAACACGGCAGAGGTCAGTCCCACATGTGCCATGCACAAACAAAAGTAGATGTCATTTAGTAATCTTTTGATGGATATCTGCCAAAAATATGAATTCTGGGACTTTCTCTGTGTGCCGCCAGGTTTGGAAGAAGTGCTTGATAGCACTAGAGTATTGGGCAAAAGTGCCAGTGAAAATATTACTCATATTTCATTTTTTTGTCATTGTGGTAATAACTGCAAGCTATCAGAGTTGATGGGTGACTAAAAAAAAGTTTTTTATGTGAAAGACGATTTGTACTATGAAGATATCAATCATGATGATACAATTGGAAAAACTCTATCCTCAAGAATAAAAATTACCATTGACTTCAATAATGCAGATATTTAACTGAAGTGATGGCTCAACTCTCTGCCGTAAATCATGACTGGATGCATACCTTTCTTGTTATTTATGCTGTGGTAGTTAGTCACTAGGCACAGCTGGTTCTGTAAACACAGAAGAAGGAGGTGGTTTCTGCCTGGAGGAATGTTAGTGTTAAGTATGAGACAAGAGACAATGTGAGGATATATTAAAACAGGGGGAAGATGAGGTCACGGTGACTGTGCCGGTCAGCACAAGAAGCAGCTGTAATCTGAACCTGGCTGCCAAGTGTCCTTATTTGATGATAATCTGTTTGTTGCAATGCCCTGAGGAACACAGTTTGTTTTAGCTGAGCTTAGAGTTCAAGTTAGATCAAGCAAATCTTCCTGTCTATGAAAACATTCTTCACGTTGAAAATATTCTCACGTTGCCCTTAATCACTGTTTTCTGCACATATCAATGCAACAATAATCATTACCGCTGTAATAACTGACTGAGCAATTATACTCATCCAGTGGTGTGACAGTCTCCTTGGACATCCTGGGGCTCCTCGATTACCCCAAAAATTTAAGAAAAGCTTGAGAACTTTGCTGATTACCAGTGAACTATGAAAAATGTTTCTTCTGATCTCTGGTATGCTGGTTCTTCCTTCACCCATGCAGCGAAATATATAGAAACACACTTGATGGTGCCTCAAAAATCTGCAACACAAATATGCAGTAAGAGGAAATTAAATCCATGGCAGTCATCTTGTTTGGACAAATTTGGAGGACTTCAGGTGGATGAGAGAGTCCTAAGCAGTTTAATCTTAGTGTAAGTAGATTATACATGGATGTTTTTTGTGGTTATGTAAAAGATGCTTACTGTAAAAAATTGAAATTGTATTTTTTAGTTTGAATGTAGTGCAATAAATCTATAAGCCTTGTCATGGGGACCTGACATGCCTTAATAGGTGCTCTGTCTGTCCATAAATGGCCCTTAGGTGAGGTAGAGGACGGGTGGTGCACGGGCCAGGAGAGAGCAAAGTGGTTTCCAAAGTGGACTTGCAGCAAAGGTGTTAAGATACTTGCTTGTCCGCTACCAGACTCCACGCAGATTCAGTCTCTCTCTCTCTGATGGGATCCTATGCCATAACTGATTCATAATCTATCTTCAGAGATTTTTTTATGACTCTCTTAATTTTTCCTGGCTAAACTGAATTTGAATTGTGTTCAGCTGGTCTCAGCAGCACATGTCAGGTATCACTAAATAATGAACAGTTATGTATGAAAAAGGCAAGAATGCTCACTCTTCCTGTAATCTTGGATGAATTAATCTTTTACTTTCTGCATGTTTTTCAGAATAGTTTTGTATCTTTACTATTAGTGAAATAGGGAGATATAGATAATGTATGGGTATTGCTTTGGAATTGAATACAATTTTATTGGGAATGTGTCTTGCTCTGGTTTACTTTTAATTAATTTTTCACCTATTATTAAATGTTAAAATGTAAGAGAACACAAGTAGTGCCATAAATCAATATGTGTCCAGAACTGCAAAGCAAGTCATTTTTATAAGCCCCTGTATTTGTAATAAATCAAGTTTGTTATCTTTTGAGCTTCCTGATTAAAGTAATTAGTCATTTATGCTGATACAAAGCCATCAGTGAATACATTGATTTGTTTCACAAATACTGAATCTCACATTGTTTTGTAAGGGTCATTGGTTATAATCCATTGCACATTGTAATGTAAATTTGTTGACTTGTTGGTGGGGAAGTAGTTTCCTCTGACCCAAATTAATACACCAAGCAACTCCCCTGCAGTTAGAACAAACCGCCTTTAAGACTGCAACATGAAAACCAATTTAAAATGCCAGATAGGACATGGCAGGCGGAGTTAGGTAGGGAGTCAGTGTTAGCTGGCGCTTAGTGCTGAGGACAGGGTCTCAAAGTTAGCGAGGGCTAGTCCAGGCTGTGCAGATGGCTGCCTCTCAGGAAGGCTTGCTGTCCGTCTTTCCCCACTCCTGCAACTGCCTGTTCCCACTAACAGCTACAGAGAAGTCTGGTTAATGCCACTTGCAAAATCTTTGGAAATTTGGGAACTGCATACACTTTATACCTGTAAAATACTGCTGTTACCCAAGGGGCTTTGGTTTGGAGCATGAGTTGTTCTCTCCAGATGGGAATAAAACACAGGTCATTGCTAAGCTGAAATTCTTGATCTTGGGCTATGGAAAAGCACGTATGAAATCGGATTTCCTCCTGCTCTGCTTTAGCTGTTGATAAGATTAGTCTGTTCTGCAGTAGGCTCAAGTGCAGCTTAATTTTCAGTATGAAAACATTGTGTGCATCTGGAATGTGATAGTTTCTCCCCTATTTCCAGACATCACTTCTGACGAATAAGTACTTGTCATCATTTCCACAAAAGTTGCCCTTAATCTGGAATAACTCCATACATTGAGGACAAAAGGCTATGCTTACTTGGAGAAGTTCAGAAGTCTCCTAAGCTGATTTTTGGACATAAGTTGGGTATGCCTATGCTCATAGGTAGAACTAAGTAGGGTGAGCTAGGTAATTTCAGTGTAAGTCTAGCTGTTCCTCTGATGGCATTTTTGCTTTTATCAGTACAGCTGTCCCAGACTGGGTGCTCCCAAGAAGCATGATGCTTGTGAGCAATATAATTTGTTGCTAATAAATTTGCCCTTCCTAAATGAGATGACAATTCTGGTTTCAAAATAAGTGGCTTATTACTTATTTGAAGGCTTCCAGTAGGGAAGAAGTTAAAAGTAGTTTAAAGTAGGTTAAATGAACTATGACCTATCACCAGTTCCCTCAACCTCATTCTTTTACCATAGCCCTGTCTGTAAACAGACTGTAAACCCAAAATGTTTCCCTCATCTTTCAGTAGCTGGTTTGCAGTTACTGCAGACACTATAGAGAAAACAAAAATGGATTAAGCTGCTTTTCTGATTGATGTCCTTTCAGTGAAAAGCATCACCTAATATAAAAAAATAAGTTGATGTTTACAGTAAGAGAAGTGTATGTTTTTCTTTTCAAAACGTGTACACACAGCCCTCATACTGACTGCATCGTCAGGTATTCTGAGAATTGTTCCAAATTCTGTCCCATACCAGGAGGTACAATGTCTTTCTACATTGTGTTGGCACTTGACATTAGTGCCTGAAAGCCACAAGAGCCCAACTATGTTCCTTTGGATGCTGCACCTGTGATTTTTATTACAACTGAAAAGAGCATTTCAATTTGGTTCTCAATCTTTTTATTTATGTATTTTATTATATTAAAAATATATAAAGATTTATATTTATTTTATTTATGGCAAAACTTTCACTGACTGAGAACTGATCATAACTTATTACAGGATCTTGTGAAAATGTAACATTAGAAAGGACCTAATAATCTATTCTGACTAAAACTTTAATTGTATTTAAAGTAAGCAAGTCTTTTTCTGATTTGGTTTCTATGTAAAATTTCATTTCAAGAGTAATTATGAATATCCAAATTCTTTCATTTCATATTAGATTGCATCCTTTATTTAGGGTTAAAATAAAGGAAACCTTCCTGTCAGTTACTTTGGTCACCTGCTGTGCAAACTAATAATGCCGTGCTAATCTAAAAAGGAGTGTCAGTCACAGTTACATCTGAATTCCAGTGTAACAGGAAGGAGACGAGAGGGAAATTAGCTGAACTAGTGCTATTTTGTACTACTCAGTTTTAAAATCTGCAGTCAATCAAATACATCAAGAATGGAAGGTGTGTTTTTAAAAAAATACAGGTTTATTTACAGTGATATTCTGTGAATTATAGTTGTAAAATATTAAGAATGAGTTGTTACTGTGCTTTTTTCTTTTAGCTTGTACTCCTGTGAGAAACAAATGATACTATATAGGGTGAGGTTTTGTGAAGTTCAGCTTAGAAAGAAGGGTAGTTGCGAATAAGTGCCGGTTAACACATGATCTCTGGCATTTCTTTTCATGTTAGTGGTGAAACACAGCAATTTCACAAGGAAGCTTAAATGTGCATTAGAGAAAGTCTTTGAATATGCTAGGACAAAGAAAATAGATATTTTTCAGAGATTCTGTATTTCTGAGCATTGTAGCATTGTCTATAATAAAAAAGCAGGCAGGATACAAGAAGTCCTCTAAAAGGATGAACATTGTAATTTGAAAAGAAAATAGATACTCATGACTGTTTACCACCTGGGTATTAATGCAGCCAATTACTGTGTCCTGCCTTTCAAACATTATTATGTTAGAGCAAGAAAAGAGCCAATATTGTATTTTATATGACCTTTCTAATGCCGTATATACACATATAGATTCGTGTTATTTGTCTCTTTGATTCACCAAATGTTTCTTATTTGTGTCTCAAGGCATTTATTTATTGCAAGGCTTCAAGCTGCGGTAAGCAAGGTCATAGATTAAGAATTGATTTCCACAGTTGCTCTAGCATACAAACTAAATTTCTCTTGGTTGGTTATAAAAACTACATCTGGGCTTAAATTCAGCTTTTCAACATTGTCTTGAAAATCAACGTTAAAGCAAATGAGAAAATACTCTAAGTATGTATTGCATGCTTAATTTAGCCCTTCAGCTAAAACATAAGGAAAGTTAATTGGTTTTATGCTGCAAGCTTCTAAGTAAAACTGTGCTAGTATTTTACTCGTTCTTTTTTTTTTTGTTATTACTTTATGTCTCCCTTTTTTTTGTTAAGATTTTCTGTACAGTTTTTGGCAAATCCTGTTTTGATCAATGTTGATTAGTTCTTTGTTTGTGCTATATGCTCCTAGAGTCATTGCTAATTAAAAAAAGGATGTGAGTTTCAAAATGGAATATAGTTTCTTTCCTTTGGAAATAGACAATCCTACTAGAAATGGAAAAATCCTGCTAGTTAGCTTTGTCTCTAATGTGAAACACAGCATCTTGTTAAACCAAAGGAATATTTAGACTGTAAACTGAAAATTCATTAAAATCAAGGAGGTGTGTGTTGGGGGTGTTCTTAAGCTGTTCTTTGTGAGTTATGGGGTTTTGGTTTGTTTTTAAGGTGTTGGTAATGATAGTAGAGCTACACTGTGTGCAGTAATCAATTTCTGTAAATGTCAAAGATGTATAACTATTTGATGAATCTTCGCTGCAATACACTGATTCCTAGTAACGATATAATAAATTTTAAGTTACAGAAGTTGTCTTTCTAGACACATCTTTAAAGAAAATATTTCTGATATAATAGCCTGCCCCTGCCCTCTATTTTTGAATTAGTATGCCTAGAGCAGAAGCCATAACATGTAGTGTATGTTTTCAGATCATGGCATCATCAGGTCGCTTTATGGACATTAGCTTGGCCTCTACTGTTCCTGCGCACGTCTGAGTTATTGTTTCTGCCATTAGCAGAGGAACCAAATTGCAAAATTATTTTTCTAGGATAACAGAGATCATTGTGTTTGGCTGATGGGAATTCTTGGTTTGCAGTGCACCATTCACACTGTAGCTTATAGCACTGGCCCCCAGGGAAGAGACCAGAGGTACTCTGTTATACTGAAGTAGAGGCTGAATTGCCAACCCTGTTGCACACTACTGCATGAAATAACTTCTAACAGTTTGGCAGGTAAAACAGCCATGCAGTAATTTGAAAATATAAACTTTGTTAAGAAAAAAAAATATATGCAGAAATGAAGTAGCTCAGACTTAGAGATCATTCCTCTTTCCAATTCAGGTTTTGGAGAAATGAAGTTCTGTAATTCATCTGTTGGTACTGATTCTTAGCCCCTCCCTGAAATGTATTTTGCAGGATTAGAATACATGGATCTCCTTTCGTGGCTGTTCTCAGCAAGCCATTTTGTTAGCACTTGATCTTATTTTGTAAAATCTTGAGTTGGAGCTTATTTTGAGGTGTTGAAAACAGGATTTTGTCAGTGTTTAAAGTGCCCGTCTCTGTAATGAACTTCCTTTTGACTTCCTTGAGATTTCCATATGGAAATATCTCAAAAAAATGCAGCTTTGTGGTGAAATGAGGTGAATCTATTCAACTCAGACTTTCTCTGAATAATAAAACAGTCTTACTGAAAGCCTTGTTAGGAAGCAATTATTATTATCAAGTCTGGTAGTCAGGAAGGTTTCTTGTTAGGGTATTACTGCAGAACTAACTCAAGCATGGTTATGCCTGACTGAACACAAGACTTCAGCTGATTTCCAAAATGTAGATTTCTTTTTTGAAAAGCACCTAAATATGTATGAAGAATCTCGGACTGATTCATTAACTTTGAATAAATTCCTATGACAAATGAGGGAAATGAGAAGAAAGCAAAAATAAGTAGTTGAACAGGACTCCTTGTGTGAGGTTGGCTGCCTGCAGAGGCACAGGACTAGTACAGCTATGTCACTGGTAATTCATTGTAGGTCCACCTCATGGTAAACTTTGAGGAACAGAACCTTTCCAGAAGTAGATCTGGCACTGGCCTCCTCTGTATTCATGTGGTAGTACAGATTTTCGGATTTTTTCTTTTCTCCCCACACTGCTCCAAGAGAGGGGAACAAGCTGGAAGAATTACTAATCAGTTTTATTCTGCTCCTGTGATGAGGTTGGTATAAGAACATAACAGTGCTAGGAATCTGGTATTCTGTTTTTGGATCAGATGTGTTCCTGAAAGCTGCAAAGTCATTCTCTGTGGTCACCTCATGCCCAGTATGTTCTCACATGGAACCATTCTCCAGTGACACCCACTGCAAAGCTTTAAAAAATGGTGTTTCCAACAAACAGAACAGATAAGGCAGGTGAGCAGGGAGAGGGAAGCAGTGTCGCCATTTGTGCCTTCTGCAATGTGCTCTGAAGAGAGAAAAGAATGGAGGGAGGTGAAGGGAGATGAAAAATCTCTTATATAAACTACCTGAAAAGACCCTCTGAGATTTATGGGCAGCAGCTGGCAGTGTACATCTGGGGAAGGTCTGTGTTGCCGCAGCTGAGAAGTTTGGATTTATGTAGGAATCTGTTGTGAAAAATGCTGTTTGCAAAAGTGCACCCACAACATGTGTTTGGGACTGCTGGGGTCTTTGAGTTAGCAGAGGACTGTGCTACTGTGGTGACTTCAGTCTTCCCTTTGCATTTGAATTCTGGCATGGTTGTTATCTCAGCACTTGATTCAAAATTTAGTAAACTCTTTTGGTCTTTCTGACTTTATCAGAGAAATAAACTTGTGAAGTTCCCTGAAGGTTTAAAGTGTGTAAATGTAAATTCTCTTATCATACTTTGATTTTTGTGACACAATTGGTGCTTTTTCAAATGTTGTTTTCATAATGTATGTGTACTGCAGTGGTAGTATTCTGTTACTTTAGTGGGGATTAATCCCCAAAATCCAATATCTGCATCTGGAGGGCCAATCAGATCATTTTGGAAAGACCAAGGGACCACAGTCATTTACATTTAATTGGGCTTTCTCAGACTCTGGCAGGTCAAAAAGATGAGAGATCACTGCTGTCTGTGGCAGGGGTTTCTTCCACCTTGTGGGATTGCACGGCAAGTACAGGGGACAGCATGTGCAGCTTCTGTGCACCCACCCCACGGTACAGCACTTGGGGTTAGGCACTGGTCTAAAGAAGGCGACTGGTAACGGGAACTCAACTGTTGTTCCCATCTGCACATCTCCTTGGGAATATAACTGCTTGCCACGGTGAGGCTTCTTTAACTGCTCTAAGGGGGGGAAAAAACCCCCCAAACAAGTCATGAAAGTGGTATATAAAGTTATGCATTCTTGACTTCATCTTCCCACCGCCTGCTGCCTTGCTGCGACATGGATGCTTCTGCAAACTACACTCAGGCTGAAGTTGTGGACAGCTAGCCTTGATGAGACTCTTCCCAGTCTCCTTCCTTGTGCTCTTCCCTCAACACCAGAAACAACTGCCCCGATAACTGACAGAGGCTTCAGATTACACAACTCAAGCAAACATGTTCATTGCGCTTTTTTGTCTCATTATAGTGTTTTCATCAGGGACCAGATGCCAGCACCAAATGATGGTTTGGTCTCAAACTCTTTACTCTCTGGTGTGATGGTGAAAAATGGGACCTACTGTATGGTGTTAGCAAGGGAAAGGATTTGGATGAACAGGAAGCATAGGCTGCCAAAAAATGAAACTATGTGACCAAAGGAGACCTGGTACTCTAGGTTTCAAATGCTCTGTAATTGAAAGTGTATCAGACTCATTAGTGTATCCTATCTGTTTTAAAACAGCTTCAGTCATACCTCATTCTTCAGTACTTCTCTGCTTGGAATTTTTCCTTTGTGATATGGCTAACTTGAAAAGTTTCAGGCTTTTCCCTCCCTAGTAGAAGGGGTAAACTCACAGCCAACCCAGCCTAGCATGAAGCAGTTCTGCACTAAGTGTTCCACCTCTGTGCTTACCCCACTGCTGTGATTACATTTCAGCAGCACTAGATTTCAGTACTGCTGCATCATTTTGCTTTCAATTTTTAATTAAAAAGTTTTAATAGCCAGGGAACAGAACAATAGGGGGTTTCATATCCACTAACAGCCCCTCCCTNACAACTGCCCCGATAACTGACAGAGGCTTCAGATTACACAACTCAAGCAAACATGTTCATTGCGCTTTTTTGTCTCATTATAGTGTTTTCATCAGGGACCAGATGCCAGCACCAAATGATGGTTTGGTCTCAAACTCTTTACTCTCTGGTGTGATGGTGAAAAATGGGACCTACTGTATGGTGTTAGCAAGGGAAAGGATTTGGATGAACAGGAAGCATAGGCTGCCAAAAAATGAAACTATGTGACCAAAGGAGACCTGGTACTCTAGGTTTCAAATGCTCTGTAATTGAAAGTGTATCAGACTCATTAGTGTATCCTATCTGTTTTAAAACAGCTTCAGTCATACCTCATTCTTCAGTACTTCTCTGCTTGGAATTTTTCCTTTGTGATATGGCTAACTTGAAAAGTTTCAGGCTTTTCCCTCCCTAGTAGAAGGGGTAAACTCACAGCCAACCCAGCCTAGCATGAAGCAGTTCTGCACTAAGTGTTCCACCTCTGTGCTTACCCCACTGCTGTGATTACATTTCAGCAGCACTAGATTTCAGTACTGCTGCATCATTTTGCTTTCAATTTTTAATTAAAAAGTTTTAATAGCCAGGGAACAGAACAATAGGGGGTTTCATATCCACTAACAGCCCCTCCCTAAAAAAAAAGGTTCAGCTGTGAGGGAAATGCTATTAAAAGCAACATTTGTACAGATGCCGAGTGGGAAGAGACAGCAAACATGTAATAAAGAACAATTAATTTGTTTCAGAATGAATATGTGTAAAATAATAAATTATTTAAAACCAGCTTTTCTTCTGTTTCTCTTCTTTTAGTCTCAGTTTTCCACAAGAATAGTAATAGTAAATTTCTAAGTAGGCAACAAAGATTTTGGTTCCACTTAATGTCTCTGTAACCTTGCACTGAAACTCTAGTATTTCACAGCACTGATATCTAATTTTAGTAATCAACCCTTGTGCATTGAACATCTTGAAATTTACTATGTTCTACACTTAGAAGTTTTGATAAAGGCACACAGACTTCATTATTATAAGGCAAAATGACACTCTTCATGGATTTTTCATAAGGACACACATTTTTGTTTACAGACAGATGAATACATTAAGTTGTGTAACACCTGCGTCTAAGTAGACATAGAAGAAGATGTGCTGGGCACAGGTTATTTTTTCTCCAGATATGTAGGCATAAAGCCTGGATACAAGTGCAATATTTAGTTTTTAGACATTGCACAATGTCCTTTGGTCAACAGTTCCTTTATACAAACACAGTTTCTGTGTTGAAATGCAGGAGGACCATAGCAATCATAAAACCCAGGGTTTTCAGTGAGAATATCTGAGCAGAATAAGAAGACATTTCCAAAAGGAAACTTGCAAGAAAAGTTTGTTCATTTGAAAGGCTGTGGTTGGCTTTCTCAAATTGTGGTTATTTGCCCATCTGACCCATTTGTCCAGTAAAAATAATACTAAATCTTGTGACACCTACAGTAGAGCTTTTCTGATTGTGGGAATCCAATGTTCTTTGCTTGATGGCATTTGCCTTTATAAACAAGAACTCCCACTGTTAATGTTCTTGTGAGTATCCTAAATCAGCATTTGGAACATGCATATTTCAGGTGTGAATATGCAGCCAGAGCTTGATACTATAACTGCTCTGTTCCAGTTATTTATTTGGTAAGTATGTTCATATTTTTTAAATATATGCTTTTTTTTTTTACCAAACTGAATTTTTTGCAATGGGTACTTCATTAATAATCAGCGTTATCATGGATCCTTTCTCAGTCTTCAGTCTTTTGCAAATTGCAGTAGCATACCTTCTGAAAAGCATGAATGCTGATTTATAAAAACAGCTTGAATCACTGATGTGAGTTTAAGAAGAGACATCAGCAGTGTTTAAGATGGCTGTACTACGATTTTCCCTCCATGGGAAGTCTGCTCGGTGTTTTGCAGTGCCATGCATGCTCTGTTACATGGTATACACCTTCACTGGCTCAACCAGCGGAAAATCAACAAAAACATCCAGATGCTGAGAGAGAGATGCTTGAAGAAGAGGTCATCTGGTGTGAAACTTCTAGGTATGCCCTTCTTTTTATAAAGAAAATGACATAGTACTATTGATTTTCTTTTGCTTGATACCTGAATATTGTTTTGTTTCTAGTATTTATTGCTTTCTTTTTGATAGAAAGGTGAAGAAGGGAGTTGAACAAAACATACCGGGGAGTTCCTGTTAATATAGAACTTTTCTCCCTTTTCCACCCTCTCAATAAAATGCAGTGGCATGGGACAATTTGGATGCAGTCCTAATCACATGGAAAAGCAAAAGAGAAGGCCACAGACTTGCAAATAAAAATTAATTGCTATTTGCTCATTTGAAACTGGCAAAGAGACAGCCAATACATTGCTCCATGACTAGCTCTAAGTTACTAATTGTACCTGAGCTATGTTTTACATATCTCAAAATTCCTGTACTTGATCATCATTCTCTCATCATGTTTCATGTTCTTGGCCTGTTTGAGGGAGAAGCCTATGTGCTCTTTTCAGGTGGCTTTTGGTTTCTGTTTTTAAAAACAAACAGATTGCAAGTTTTACATGGGAGGATGAGTGGTGGAGCTTATCCTTCCTTTGCTGTCTGGATCATGAGCATCTGATACATGACAGTTCTCTGCTTGCTGCAAAACTACTCTAGTAACTCCATGCTGTGGTGGTTGCTTTTTGTGTCTTTTTTTTGCTTCTCAAAGGCACTAATGCATGAATGTTTCCTGACTCATTAGTGGGTTTTTTTTAGTTCATTGGGACTTATTTTTCTTTTATGCAAAAAGAGAAGGAGATGGTAAAAACTAGCTACACTGGAGCTGAGTAATAGAAAAATAACAAGCTCTTCAGGCTCAGTTTAGGGAAAAAAGATTTTGCTCCCTTATTGTCTTTCTTTTAAATAAACCAAGTGGGTTTGTGCTTTTGTTCACACCCATCTTTACACTTTTCTTTACACTCATCTGCAAATCAAGTCCATTGCTAAACTGAGCTGCTCTCTATGCCTAAACTGAAAGTGACCGTAAGAGTAGTCTGAAGAACTTTAACCTGCATGATCTGTGTTGCTGTTTGCAACCTGAATGTAATCTGGTTTTGCAGTACCCTTAGCATGCCAGAGGAGAGCTAATCCTGCTAGTCCTGTCAGGCTATATGAATAAGCATGGGTCTGTGCTGAGGCTTTCCTCCTCAATAAAGTGCTGGAATTTGGGTGCATGCAACCTCTTCATATGGGGTGGGGGGTTTGTACTGTGACTGGCAGTTCAATTTACAAGTAAAAAGGAGCTCAGATACCCACTGAAAAGACTGTATTGATATAAGGAGCAGAGATATTGGATGTGGAACTAACTGACACACATTTTTGAAAAGTTGGGGGCTTAAGGGAGAAATTAAATGACCTCTCTGTTGTATAGCAGAAGTGGATCAATGTATTTGTTTCCATGTTTTTGTTTGAAAGGTATCACCTGCTGGCTGCAGGGTGGGTGGATTCCACTTTCTTCTGGAGCCTGAGCAAATCACTTGAGGAAGATCTTGCTTTCTTCAGCATCCTAAAGACAACACATCCTAAAGGAAAGCATCTATGAGGTTGATTCTGGAGATGGAATTGGAGGTAAGGATGCGTATCATGTATTTTTGTTTTCATCCCAGATGGCTGGTTACAGGGAGCCCTTGTGACAATGGACCTTGGAAGACGCAAAAAGCAAATGTGATGAAGAAGTCTACAGTTCATTGACTGTATTATGTCACTTTACACACAGTGAATAAAAAATTTTGAAAAGAACTCTGTCCTAGGTGGAAGTGGCACACCTAGATGCTACATGTTCTAAATGTTGTTATTTAGAGTCCAAGATGTCCCAAAGATTATGCAAACCCTAAATATTTACAATAAAAGTAAAGGCATGTAGCCTTTCTCTCTTTCTTTGTTTCTCCTTTTTCTGTCTTTGAGTAACTGTATTGCACACACTGTTTTGTTTGTATTTTTTAACTCGGCTACAGAAAACAGCA
>VZTO01019038.1:0-12026 GCA_013400615.1 Syrrhaptes paradoxus
AGGCGCGGCGGGGCGGTGGCGAGGCGGGCGCGGAGCGCGCGGCCGCCGGTGCACCGCGCCGCGGGAGCAGGAGGAGGAGAAGGATGGCCTCTGCGGCGAGGCAGCAGCGCCGGGGCACCGCCGCCCCCCTGCTCGCCCTCGCCCTGGGGCTCCTCGCCGCCGCGCAGGTAAAGGGGTCCGTGGGCGCCTCCCCGGAGGAGGGAGGGTGGGAAAAACGCCGGGACGGGGCTCCCCTGCTCTGCGGACGGAGGAGGGGGCGGCGGGAGCTCCTCACCTGCGGCCGCCGGGATGCTCTCTTTCCCACCGGTCTGGGGAGCGCTGCCCGGCCGGCGGCGGGGTTCTTCCTCGGCCCGCAGGTAGGTGCCCGGTGCGGGGGCGGCGGGGGACTCTGCCCGCAGCTGTGTTTGCTGAGGGGACGCCTCCGGGAGCCTGCGTTGGGCTGGTGGTTTTACAGCTCTCTGGAAGGCAGGGATGGGAAGGTCGTTATTACAAAAAGTTAAGATACGGCTGAGCCTTAGCCGAATGCCGGGGGTGAGGGTCTCGGTCTCCTTCGCGGGAGGGTGGGGAATACTCTCCGAGATGCAGAGCAACTTTCGGGAGTCCTCCGCCTGCGTTTCTCGGGCGGGTGTTTCGTTCTGGAAGCAGAGTGTTGAGCTGGGCCATGTCACAGCATTTCCCTTGGGTGTAATTTACATCCTCTGACATGCTCTACAGGTAGTTTGCTTTGCTTAGTCATCAATTTGCCACTGCCCAGCTTTTTTTTTCCAGACTCTAGCCAAGGCAAAAAAGAAAAAAAAAAAAAAAAAAGAAAAGGGGAAAAGAAAGCAAAATAGCCTCTATGATGATGCCCTATTCAGCCTTCTGGAGACAATAAATGAACTCACTTTCAGCTTTGTATGTGCCCTAAAGAAAAGCAAGTGTGAACATGGCTCTCCAAAATAATTCCCATTTGGTTTAGTTTTTTCTTGAAGTTTGAAGCTGAATTTTAAATAAGTAATAGCAAATTTGCACTAAAGACTATGATCTTTTTGTGTTTTAGCCCTCTCAAGAAAAAAAAATAATTAAAAAGTACGGAGTCACTTGAAGTAAACATAGGAACATTATTCTCTGTATAACTTCAGCCTGCTCCTGAATGTGACATTTCTGGTCTCTGCTGTTTCTCCTGACCATGTATTTTTCTCTCCCTTGGTCCTCTATGGTAACTGTATGTCCCTGAGCAGATTAGCCTGGTGATCTGAGTAAAGTTCTTCATTTTGATAAAGTTTTGTGTTAGATTACTTTGCCTTCTCTTGTGCCACTTGTGGATCCTGTGGAATGGAGAAGATTTGAAAGTACAGTGAGGGGCCATGGGGGACGAGTTGTGATGCTGGCCTACACCTGCAGACGTGTGGTCAGAACTGGATCGTGACTGTCATTGGAGAAGTTGTTGACTGAACGCTGCAGGATGCATTGGTAGCACTGGTGTGCTTTAGGATCACACAGATTGGCCCATAGAGACCAGTGTCTAAGGTAATCTGGTATCTGTTTCTGATAAAGGCCACTAGAGCCATAATAGCTGCATCCTTTAACCCTGCCACCAACTGTATTTCAGGACTGAGGTTGAGTTGATCTCCCCTGGCACTCAGCTCCCTCCCTGCTTATCCTGGCCTCGTGCACCTGCCTGCCCTCTCTCTTGCAAGCAGCTCTTCTTTATGGGGGATTTAAATAGCTCTTTACTTCTTTTCTGCATGCAAATACGGAACATTCAGGCTTACTTTTGAAAAAGTGTGGAGTGAGTGAGATGCAGTGCCCTGGCCTGAGATCTGGAACAGAAAGGAAGTTGAGTTTCCTTTGGCTCCTGTGTTGGATACTTTACTATGTGAATTTCATTTCACAGTTCCTGGGGTAGTGCTACTCTTGAAATAACAAGAGTTTGGTGCTGCCTCATGCCTCTAATCTCAAATTTACATGCTGATAGTATGAATAAAAGCAGTTGTCCTTGTGGACAGGATTTCCTAGGCCCAGGAACATAATCAGCCTGGGAAGCCTCCTGGTGTGTTTTCTACCATTTGTAATGTGAGGTGATGGAATAAGTGGAGATTGAAGGTATGCTTTATTAAGATAACAGATAGGTGCACATATAATGAAGAAGATATTAAAAATGACTGTAATTCTGTAATGCTGCATTGTATTAATCTACATTTTATGTTAAATTAAGATGGGAAATGATTGTTCTTATGTACCAAGTATGACTGTGAATTTAGGATGTGAATGATGTTTCTATACCATATTATGATGAAAAGGAGCATACAAAACTCTTTGCCTTTTTTTGAAGGAGAAGTAAACTGAATCTTCAAATTGTATGTTGTTGTTATTACTATAAGTCCTTGAACTAGACTAAATCTTTTTGTTTATCTTTTAATTAATAACAAGTAGAATCTATTAATAATTAGACGTGTGAGCTCTATTTTCAAGCTGTATTTTGGAATTAAGCACTGCTTTGTGGTAGTGGAATTTAAATTTCCTCATTTTCCATAGTTTTGACAAGGAATGGCTATCACCATTTTTAATAATTTTGTCCTTTAGGTCTACAAACCAAGATAGGAGGTTTTACTGGAACTTCTCCTCTTGGAGTGATTCTTCTCAGTGTGATTTTTTTTCTTAAATTTGCAATTGCAAATTTAAAAAATATGGAGGAGTTTATAGTAGATAACTCAACAAAAGAACCTAAACTGGCTTTTTAAAATTTCATTGTGACATAATAGTTATTGTAGCAGACTCAGCTTTTAGCTCTGCTTAAGACTTCATACATGAACTTTGTGGATAAGTGCAGGCATTTTCACATGTGTTTTATGGGCTGACTGGATATAAGAAGATTTAGGTCTGGAAGAGGTGTAGGGAAATGTAGACCGTTGATAGACTAGATTTTCATGCATGTCATTGTACTTATAGACTTTTTGTGCCTTATGTTTGCTATATTCTGTTCTACTTTTATATTTAAATCGTGTGGTTGCTACAATGTTCCCGTTTTTATGTCCACAACACCTGTGTGGGAGGGAATGAAGTGGGGGTATTTTGTGTATTAGGAAGTGGTTCTTCTGGAGAAGAAAGCATCTTTCTAAAATACTTGCATGTAGTAACCTAATAGTAAATTATATTAGACATCTACCGTTATCTTTTCTCCAACAAAACACTTACCAAGTGAAAATCCATGGAGTTTTGTTCTGCTGTCCAGAGAAGACTATAACCTTCTCTTCTATTGAATAAAGTCGAAAACAAAGCCAGACAAAGCTACTAAAAGCAGGAATGAACTCAGAATCCCTGTATTTGAAAAACTGACCATCTTACAGTTAGAAGGTTGGAATACTTCAGTCTGGAAACATTTTAGATAAGACTGTAGAAAAAAAATTAGATGAGGACAAACTATTAGAATACAAGTAGTAAATTTATATATAGTTCAATTAGTCAGCCAGCACTGAAATATCACCATGCTCCTAGTTGTTTCATGTAAAATAGTCTTGAAAGAAGTTTGTACCCATCAAAATAATTTTGTAGTGTGTTTCTTATGGATCTTGTTAGTATTATGATCTAAATTGTACTGATGAACACAATTATGGCTGGCAATGTTAAAGCTGAGCTTAGTTGTGGAAGGCTTAAGTAGACATCTGTTACTTTAATGACTGGAATTGTCTTTTGAGCTTTGTAGTTGTCCTGGTTTCAGCTGGGACAGAATTAACTTTCTTCACAGTAGCTTGTGAGGTGCTGTGTTTTGAAATTGTGCTGAGGAGAAGGCTGATAACATACTGATGTTTATTTCTAGTTGCTGCTAGACCAGTTAAGGACTCTTCAGCTTCTCTTCTGTGCCAGTGTCTGTAGGTGCAGGAGAAGCTGGGAGGGAGCACAGCCCCAATTACCAGTTGAGGATTTGACTTTAGGTTTAGGATTAAGACGCAAACTGGACAATCATATATATGTCATGCCCAGTATATGGGTGAGCATTTGTCCGGAAGTGCTTACTCTCTCTCTGTTATCTGTTGCTCATCTCTCTCTCTCGGTTAGCTCTTGTACTCTTATCTCTTTTCTGGGATTGCAGTTTTGGGAATGTCCCTGCTCCAGGATTGTTAGCTGGGAACAGGCTGAGCCTTGTTCATCTGGTGGTGAGAAGTATCACTGTGTATCACTCATTTGTATATTTGTATATTATACTATAATAATAATAATAATAATAATAATAATAATAATAATTTTCAATTTTATTGTAGTTTAGTTATTAAATTGTTCTTATCTCAGTCCACAAGTCTCTTTTCCTTTTACCCCTTTAATTCTTTCCCCCTGGCAGAGGGGACGGCTAGTGAGCAGCTGCATGGTGTTTGCTGCCAGTGAGGTCAAACCATGACAGCAGTAGATAAAATGGGTTCTTGGTTGTATTGTCCGCTGAAGGCATGAAACCACAGGAAGGTATATTCTTTTTGCAACTCATCTTGCATATTACTGAAGTTGTTCTTGTTTCAAATAATAAGACTCCCTCTCTTGTTCTAAATAGAATCACAGACTGGTTGTCAGGGACTTCTGGAGGTTGTCTTGTCCAATCCCCCCTGCTCAAGCAGGGTCACCTGGAGCCACTTCCCCAGGACTATGTCCAGACAGCTTTTGAATATCTCCAAGAAGGGAGACTTCACTGTTTCTCTGGACAACCTCTGCCAGTGCTTAGTCACTCTCACAGGAAAGAAGTGTTTCCTGATGTTCAGATGGAACCTCCTGTGTTTCAATCTGTTCCCACTGCCTCTTGTCCTGTAGCTGGGCGCTGCTGAAAGAGCCTGGCTCTGTCTTCTTTACACCCTCCCTTCAGGTATATATGTACATTAATAAGACCCCCTGAGCCTCCTTTTCTCCACACTTAACAGTCCCTCTCAGCCTTTCCTCATAAGAGAGATGATCCAGTCCCCTCATCTTCTTTGTGGCCCTTCATTGCACTCTCTCTAGTATGTCCATTTCTCTCTTGTACTTGGGAGCCCAGATCTCAACACAGGACTCCAGGCATGGCCTCATCAGTGCTGATGATAGGGGAAGAATCACCTCCCTCAATCTGCTGTCAGTATCTTGTCTAATGCAGCCCAGGATACAATTTGCCTTTTTTACCACAATGGCTCACTCATTGTCAACTTGGTGTCTACCAGTCCTGCCCCTGCCCCATCCTGTTTTGCAGACCTTCTGTTTGCTTCCAAATTTGGTGAAGAGAAGACTTTGGGCTAGTGTTCTATCATGGTGGGCACCTGACTCCAACCAAATGTGTTTAGGAAAGTTTCATGCAGAACTGTGGAGGCATTTCCAAGAATTCAGGTGTATGGGGAAAAATGTAATTTGAAGAAGTTATAATGATTTTCATGAAAGCATTAAGCCACCTTAGTTTCTTTGTAAAAATGTGTTAAAAAATCAGCAAGAAGAAGGCCTTGCATTGGAGATGTCTATTGCTAAAACTGTAGAAGTGAGACTAAATTTTCTTAAGTTACAGGTCTCTGAGCATTCATAGCCTGCATCTCACAAGAGATTTAGGCTGTCAGCGTTTTCACATGTTTTCACAGGCTATGTGTGAATATCTGAACATGTCAAGGAAAGAAACTGTACTTCCTCTTCTCCTGTTGCACGAGGCAAAGTCAGGTTATCCACAAACTGGTATTACATCTGGAGCCTACAGTCATGTTTCCATCTGGACATGCAAAGGTGGGGTGAGTGAGGGATTTGTGAGATCCAAATGCAGATGAAACAAGAGATACAACATGTCAAGAGGTAAACGCAGGGAATGGGAATATTTTAGCACTGTACAGCTTTTGACAAGTTATATGATCTCTGACAGTATTATTTTTTTGTCTTTTATATGACCCAAATAAACAACGCTTCTGTAATAGCTTTTGCCTCCTTAAAAATGAAGGGAAAAGAGGTAATCAAACTATACTTTTATGGCATCTATCTGATTTGAAATTTTATCTCATTCCTCTTTTAAAGCTGTATGCCACATTTCACAGAATTGAAAATATTGCCCTTTTTGTGAGTACTTCCAGCAATAAGTGGGTTGATATTGCAATCACACATTTAGGTACAGATATGGAATACTGTGTTATTATTAATGAGTGACAACAGAATTGATTGATGAACATATCCTTCAAAAAGTGGAGCTATAATTTTTGATAATCTGGATTAGATTACTATTACCATGTTCCAGTCTCATGTTCCTGTACATTATTTCTCTTAGTAAAAATGTAACCTGTGCATTAAAATGCATCTCTTGTTCTTGGTGCAGTTCATTTTGGGTGCATGAAGTGGACACTACTAGAGCTCTATGGAAACGTCAGAAGATGTAAATTATTGCTGCTAGGTGTCCCAAGGAGTACGGAATTCTGTGTGGCTGTTAGATAAGCATGTGTTTTGTATTAGGAGTTTTGAAAATCTTGGTTAGAAATTGAATCTTTTCCTTAGACTTTGAGATCCCTTAATATGAAAAAAAAAAAAAAAAAANGGTACACTTTTAAGCCTCTTTCATTGCAATCCACACTTCAATACTTCTACTCTCCAGTGTCTTCTTCTAAATTCTTTTTCTTACAAAATATAATAAATTATGCTTTGCCTGTAGTCACAAAGACAACCAAATATGATTAAGTCTGCTAATGGTATGATGTATGGTGAGTAGACTACCGACTTCTAAACTGGATTTAGCAACCACAGTATTCCCTATATGCTTCTGTTCCTGTATTTTAAATCTTTGTGTAACAGCTCACATACAGGGGTACCTGTTAACCATTGTATACCTCAAGGCACTTTGCACCCTAAAAATGCAGTTTTGTCCCAGCTGCGAGCAAGATGTTTCTGTTTTAGTAAGCAATGTAAGAGCAATGTAACATACAGTTTACAAGACTTGGTGAATAATGCCATGTGCATCTGAGTCATGCTTCTATTAAATTTAATTAAACTCTTTAGACCCTCTCAGTCTTAAGGGTATGTATTTTTTATGCCTTTAGAGAGAAATGTGCAGTCAGCATAATTGTTGAACATGTAAGTGCAAGGAAAGTTACCGAGAGAGAAATGGAAAGAAATTATATAATTCAAGGCCTTTGGGAAATACATTAAGTGGAGCTGCAGTAGGTACTTTGGAATAAATTGTGAGATGAGTAGATCACTATTGTTGTTTGACATGCAGTTACATTTTTGACAAATAGGAGAAAAAAGAAATTGCATAATTTGGACTGAACATACAGGGGGGATCAGATGGTAACAATGAGTTCTACTGGATAGAAGAAAGCCTGGTTCTTTAAGCACATTTTTCTATTGGGTGCACAAGAGCAGGATTTTACGTGATGCTTAAACACCGATTCAGGATTGGTGTGGAAATGGAGTGGGTGATCTAGCAGGACTGTCCTATCTCAGCCAGTAATATCCATCAGAGGAATTAAACAAAGCCTATTCTTGCATGCATGCTTCAGTTTGTTTATAGCCCTGTATGGCTAAGTGCCATAAATAATGACTGCATTACATCAGTCTCAGATATAACTTGCAGAGTGTTGTTTGATACTGTTACTTTTGACTCAATGAAGTGTTTCCAGAATTTTCATCTGTACAAATATGTTTTTTTACGCTGACCCCATGTATGCTAGTTCTTTCAATGAAGCATTGAATAATAGAAAAGTGGATTTATACAAAACTGCCAGTAATTGTTTCATTTAGCTTTGTTTTTACTTGCATATTAAGCAGGTGTATGTATTGCATTGAATGGAGAGACCTTCTTGTGGATTTTGACAGTTATAATAACACTGCCACTCTCTGCGTAGCTCAGGTGGGCTCCAGAATCCAGTTTTTCTTTGGGTTGCACATGTTTTTTGATTTTATGAAGAGTTGATAAGAAGGAAAATCTTCAGATGTAAGTGTGACACTATTATGTAATATAATAGGCAAAAACTAGTCCTGTGCAGCTGCATGCTTTATTTATTTCCCTCAGTGTTTTTTAAGAGGAAATAGAGGGAACCCAGACTCATCCTGACTTAGGCTAACTTGAATAAATGACTGACCAACTACTCTGCTGGAAAACACCGCTTCCTTTTTGCCGTGGGTTTGGCTGAGCTATGTTGTAGCAAGGAAGCAGAAATAGAGAGGGGAAGATTTTTTTAAATGAATGAATGAAATTTCAAGTTTTCCTTTCAATTTTAGAAAATTTGATATTTAAGTGTTTAAAATTATTCAGTTGCCTGGAGAATTAAGGAGGCAACAAAGGTCAGAGCTAAATGTCTTAGAGATAATTTTGCTTAACTAATGTTTGGGAAAATGGTACATTTGTAAAAATGCACCTTTTTAAAGGAAAGAATAACTGCTTCACTGTAATAGGTAGTGTCAATAATTTTGTGGCAATTTACTATAGTAGACTGGTGGCTAGAGTGGTGCATGGGGCCATTTTGAAGTGAAAACAGTTTAATTTTTCTCTGAAGTTGTATTAGCAATTTCTCCTTTCGATATCTGACATTTTAAATATCTGCATGTTTCACTGAGAAAAAGCTGCCCTTGCTAAATCTCTCAAAGAAAAAAAAAGGTGTACTTATGTAAAAGATAGAAATTAATTTCCAAATTTTTTTCTCTTACCCACTTAACTTCTACCTAGCTTTCTGAATCCTCTTGCTGCAGTCATGTGCTGGCTAAGAGGTGTGTGTGTTTGTAACTTTGGTTGAAAGTGATCCTAGTGAACCTAGTCATATGAATCAACTTATGTGTTTTCAGATCTAGAGACTGTGCCCGAACAGTCCTTAGAAAGGCAGCAAGTCCTCTACATTTGGTGTGTTCTCTCCCAATGCCTTTTACTTCTAACCTTTAACTTGCACTGGATATTGCATCCAAAGGCTTATTGTGAGCACTGTCACTGAAGCATAATGCTTCACCTGCCATTTTTACAGTGGCTTTTCAAATTCTGTTTAGCGGAAGACTGCTGTCAAGAGGTAAACTCTTGAAATTAAATAAAGTTCCTATGAGTTTCTGTGCTGTACTGCAATGACTGATTGAAGGCAGTGTTTATCCTGAAGGTGAGTGATTTTCAAACTTTGAATATAACATTTTTTTAAGAGATGCATTTCAGGTATAAGTCAGCAGTATATTTATACATGTATATATGGTTTTAGACAGGTATATATAATAACCTGTCTAGAACATGTTTCTTTAGAAACTGTCCTGTCTAGTGTTTAATTCTATGAGATCCTAACCAACCTTGTCTGAGTCTGTATGCAGATTAAAGACTGGTTGCTAGATGGGTTAGAACCTTTTGCTTTCATTGGGATATTTGTGTTGGTATTTAGTTTCCTACTGAAGTTCATCTTACAAGCAAGTGAGCTCTCTATTTGTTTTCTAAAGTCCATATTTTCATATGACATAGTTCATAAATGCTTTAGCATTTTCATATGCTAAAAAAAATGTACATTTATGCTTTAGTCCTTTCCAAGAATGAGCTGTTACTAGTCTTGTACCTATACACCTGTGTACGCATATGTGGGGCAAAGGTAGAAGTCATTAAAATAAGATCCCTTCTGCATGTGGAAGCTACTTGCTCTCATTACCTCAGTAAGCAATTACGGAAAGCATAGAGAAGATGTTTCAACAGATTATTTTGAATATGAATTATGCACTACCAAAAATATGCTTAATTTGTAGTAAGCAAAACTAAGATACAGAACAAATACAAATTGCACACAGACAGGAAAATACTCTGTTCTTCTATTAACCTAGAAGCTTATACTGTATGAATATGTTTATTAGAAATTATTTCTCCGATCTGTATTCAGTCTCAGATAATTTTGGCAGCAGTGTCTTAACATTGTTATAATGTTTTGCATTTAGGAGAAAATGGGAGTATTGAAAGTAGGACTATGTATTTCTGGTTTTTGAATCAAAGAGCAGAAAATGGCTTTATCTTTGCATTGTATTTATTCAATTTTCCTGATTTAAAACACTCAGAAACAGTGTTGTTGTAGAACCTATGCATCTCTTTATGGCAAATTTTAAACATATCCACCCTGTGTTGATCATAGTGAGGTTGTAGTGTAGAAGGGGTTTATTATTTGATGACTATTTTTTTCAAGGAAGTTGAGAATGGGGGTTACTGTGAATGCCATTAACCTTTATATACAATTTGGAAACCTAACTTAATCTTATTATGCATCTACTAGAAACTGAATAGCCACACAGTGAAGATGTTTTTATCTGTTAGAAAAGACACATAAGGGAAAGAAATGGGAAAGGTTGGTGCTTGGTTGCTGTTACAGTGAGAAATACAACCGAATTCATACTTTCTGCACTTGTCAGGGAACAGCAAGCTCCCGCTCTACTCTGCTCTCATGAGACCCCACCTGGAGTACTGTGTTCAGCTGTAAAAAAAGGTATGGACCTGTTAGACCAAGTCCAGAGGAGAGCCACAAAGATTATCAGAGGGATGGAGCACATCCCATATGAGGACAGGCTGAAAGAGTTGGGATTGTTCAGCCTGGAGAAGAGAAGGCTCCGAGGAGACTTAATAGCAGCCTCCCGGTACCTGAAGGGGGCCTACAGGAGAGATGGGGAGGCACTCTTTATTGGGGAGTGTAGTGAGAGGACCAGGGGTAATGGTTATAAACTGAAAGAGGGCAGATTTAGATTAGATATTAGGAAGAATTTTTTCACTGTGAGGATGGTGAGGCACTGGAAAAGGTTGCCCAGGGAGGCTGTGAATGCCCCATCCCTGGAGGTGTTCCAGGCCAGGCTGGATGAGGCTTTGAGCAACCTGGTCTAGTGGAGGGTGTCCCTGCCCATGGCAGGGGGGTTGGAACTAGATGATCTCCTAGGTCCTTTCCAACCCAAACCATTCTATGATTCTATGATTCTGTAATAGTTGGAGTTGGAAAGGACCATGGAGGTCATCTAGTCCAACTCCCATGGAGTAAGCAGGGATATAATGTATATGAATATGAACTCCAGAAAATTATTAGACTTGGTGCTAAAAGACAATTTTGGTAAAGTTTTGAGGTGTGTGGGTGGTGTTTGGTTGTTTGTTTTCTCTCCAGATTTGTAAGAATTCTTGACGGCTAGAGGTTTGTTGGTGATTTTCTTCTGTTGTTTTTTTTTTTCCTTCAACTGTAGCAAGAACATTTCTAACATCTCAAATTTCTGTAAGAGAGGAACATGGGTTTCTGCTCACACTTAAAATGATAAAATTAGCTTGCACTGTGTCCTTATTTCCCTCTCTCCTGAAATTAAGGTGATGGAGCAGTCTTTAAACATGGTGATGTAAGTTAAATTTTTGCATTGAATCTGGAATATTTTTCAAGAAATCATAGCAGAGGTCTCTATATTTTTTTTTTTTTGCTTTTAATTTTAAGATCCTTAAACCTCAACATTCAGGAGAAATTTTTACCTGGAACAAGTTTTATTCAGTATGTCAATTGTAAAGAAGTAGCCTGGGAAGAATGAGAAGAGGCTTATGTAGCATCAAGGCTATCTTCAACTGTAATGAATAACTGTAATTTCAGAGTCTTGGCACATGTCTAGCACTGTCATACTGCTGTTAAATGGTTGCTGATGAAAAGGAAAGAGAATGGATATTTTAACAGGAGCCCTGAAATATTCTGGGTTGCAGAACAACCCTTTTCCTGCTCTTGGAGACTGCATATTTTCATGTCAGATCACACAAAAAGAATTCTGGATGTTGGACTGCAATCAATATGAGTATTTACTGGGTCCCTTTCAAACTAGTTTACTACCAAGAAAAATATTACAGGTATGAGCTATGCCATTTATGTGACATCAGACCTCCAACAAGGTGAGAATATCCTCAGGGCAGTGAGGAGGGCACACAGCAAACTCACTACCCTGGACTTTAGGAGAGCGGACTTTGGCCTCTTCAGGGACCTGCTTGGAAGAGTCCCGTGGGATAAAACCCTGGAGGGAAGAGGGGCCCAAGAAAGCTGGCTAATATTCAAAAATCACTTCCTCCGGACTCAGGGACGATGTATCCCAACAAAGAGGAAGGCAGGCAAAAATGCCAGGAG
>VZTO01019039.1:1643-22264 GCA_013400615.1 Syrrhaptes paradoxus
GAAAATTATAACTGCTCCACTAGCAGAAAAGCTGCTACAAAATTTGAAGTTGTTCTTAGCTCCCAGACATACTATTCTTTCTTGTCCAAGGAACAATTTAACAAATCCCCTTTTGGTTACAGTATATCTATATGAAAAAAGCAGAAATAAAATGCAGCAACAACTCTGAAAACAGATGGCAGTTTTAAGGACAATGTGCTTCCTAAGCACCTGGCTAGCATACATGTATGTAACTCAGCACACACGTACTTTACCCTTTGTGCCATATACCGGCTTGAGGAACCAAGTTTTAAAGATAACAGTAACAAACACGAGTATCACATTTAAACTACATTTAATTTTAGAATACAGTTCTTTAACTGCTACAGAAATGTTAAGTGTTTCTGGGGAAAATATTTCAGAGCCACAAGTGGATGCAAGAATGCATTAAAGCTATCAGTTGAATGTGTGTTAGAAACAGTCTGTCACATCAGGAAAAAATCCTTTGCTGGCACTGTAAATATGCATTTGCTCTTTCAATGTAAGAATCTTCCACGCAGTAGAATTTTTATTCCATCTAGTGTATTGTCCACCTAGCAATCTAAAAATATTATTTCTTTTAATGCCTAGGATTTTTTGCATTTAATTTTAATACCATGTAAGCAGCATATTCTGAGCTATAACATTTTTTCCTTGCATATTAGAAAATGAAAAGGAAAAAAGGAGGAGTCTCCAGGCCAACACAAAGCAATAGATGCATATACTACCCCAAAAATGTAAACTATAAAGCAATAAAAGGCTATGGCATTGCAGATTGTAGATGTTGGTGACTTGCTTTTAACCAAAGCCTTAGTAATTAATCTACCTTTGACAGAAAAGAACAATTATATTACATATTTTTGGTCACTATGAGAGCAAGGAATTAAAATACAGGAATGTAGTAACAACTCAGACTAAAAAGAACAGATTCAGCATGATCATCTCAAGCTGTACCAAACAACCTTCCTCTTCTTTGCAACACATGCATATTTTCAAAAGTGGTGATTACCATGGACTATTAATTATTACAGTCCATCTTAGTTGACTGTAATTCTTTCCCCATTGCAATAAATTGCAATTTATTACCCAATTCATGGAATCAAAATTTTCACAAAGCCTTTCATTCAAGCACACTGGATCAGCTTATGTTTCTAAATCATTGCATAATATGTAAATTACAACTTTACATATTAATTTTCCTGTTCCGTCAAAACCAATAGAATTATATGAGCAAATATTATCTTCATTTCATTTTAGACACCTGTACACGTTATGCGATTGCTTTTCTTTGTTGGGTGTGGTGCTTTCTCTTTTGTCCACTCCCCATGGGAGAATTGCAGACACAATGCTACTGTGTTATTTTAATAAAATGATGTGTACTGTCTATATACGTACTATGGGCTGTGTGTTTGCATTAACAAAAACAAGGCCAAAGAGGTGTGACGTAACCTGGGGAAATAAAAGTGTTGAGAACTGTGGCAGCTCTTAATTCCTGTGGGAATCTGTTCTTGAGTGTTCTGCCATTCTTATGGAAGCTGTTTCCTGCACTGATATTTTAACCTTGTGATGGAACTTCTACCGTGCCTTTAAAAAACAGCTTTATTAGCCATAGCCTTCCTCCTGCAGGTGTAGAAAACTATTTAGGTACCTGAGCACCTTGATAATTCATTGGAAACCATTTTAACATTTTCAGTCATTTTGGTATGTCTGTGGTATCTTTCGTAGCTGGAAAGACTCATTGCAAGTCCTGACATACAGAAAATTAAGATTTTTTGTTGTTGTTGTTTGGATTTTTTTAAATAATTACATCTACATTTATCTTAAATATTTTCATCGGGTATTTCTCTGATTCTTCATTTGGTAGTTACATACTATTGAAATAAATTATTTTCCTCTCTGTTTTGACAAGAAAAGTCTCTATCATCAGTGCAGAAAAGACCCTGGTAAATGACAAAAACAAATCAATCTAGACGTGTGAACATACAAATATTTCAAAACATTATTTTAACATTATGAATTTATTAATATTATTTATATACAATCATAGATAATCACCCTGTACCCCTTTGGCAAAGCTTGAAACTCTGGGAAAATGCAATCTATCTGATTAAAAACAATTTGTTCTTATATTATAACAGCAGCTTACTGATCTAATGAAGATTAGTCTCCCATTTTGTTAGACTCCAGGGTAGAAAGTCCCCGCTGCATAAAGCCTGTTTTGTTTCTCAGACAAGCATAAATGATGTGGGCCTACTGATCAGAGGGAACTGGAAAGTGATTGTTGATAAAATGTAACAAACTGTACAACTAGATTGTTTTTTAATTTGTTACTTGCTCTGGTAAATTTGAAGAAATAGATAGATTTCAGAAGTCCATACATGTAAACCATCTACCCAACACCTCTCCCTAGACAGTTTCTTGCAACATGATGAAAATGAAACATCTTTTTAAAAAAAATCTAAAGTAATACGAGTTAACTGTTCCAGAAAAAAACTGTCATGTATCCAGGAGTGGTAAGTGTCCACCTCCAAACACTGAGCAGCTCCATTCAGCTAGCAGCAGGAAGTACTGTATCCTTTGCCATGATTAACCTTACTGAGCATAGTTAATAACATGTGCTTCCTGAATTAATAATATAATAGCAAACTCATTATAAAAAGCATCATGATCTTGATACAACTACACTTTAATGGATGCTAAGACCATGAGAAGAGCATTCCCTAGGCCACCTGTAAGCATAAAAAAAAAGAAAACCAATAGGAAGAGCTACAGTTTTCCCACTTAGAGAGCTGAATGCAATAAATTGAAGTAACTTTTTCATTGCCATGGGACTTAGAATTTCACCTAAAGTGAAAAAAAAAAAATATTTTCAACAAGCCTCTTAAAAACACTGTTTTATCAGAAAAAATATATAATCTGTTGCATAATTTTCCTGTCAGATGAAATATAAAGAACATATAGAGCAAATAATAAGAGATATTGTAAAGTTATGAGCAAATACTTGTTTGCATTTGCTTATAGAGATAAAGCAAATACAAGTCTATCTCTTCTTTAATTTTAACAATAATTATTAGTCTACATCACACACTTTTGAGAATATTGATGCATTACAGAAAAAATCTTTGCGAGGCCTCACTATTGAGATTAGCTGACAAGAGCTTGAGATTTTTTTAAAAACTAAAATATACTTTATATGGGCTTCCTGCTAGCATGGTGCACCATGTAGTCCTTATTTAACAGACGCTTTCAAATGTGATGATTTTTCAAGAACAATAATGTTCATGTTACCACCCTCACAAGCTCCTCTGAGGTACCAAAGAACTGATCTGCTGAAAACAATAACTAAAGAGGATGAGCTGCCCATTCATCACCAAGAAAGCTGACCATCAAGCTGAATACCAAGAAAATACATTTCTGAAAACAATATAAACACCCTCCTATGGATACTAAATCCAACATACAATTTAATAACCCAATATACTTCAGGGGTAGCAACAAGCTTCAAGGCAACATAATTACTCCAGTCATTGGAAATTATATTATTTTTATAATAAGAATTCTACTTTTTAACAGCAAATGTGGTAGGAATCATTATTAGTAACTGATTTCCCTCAAAGGAAACAGGACTATGTACTAATGTCCCACTGAGCTGGTATTCCACTCGCCAGACAATGCTCTTTTCAATGCTGGGGAAAAAACAGCATTCAGCCCCCACAGCAATATCATAAGCTATCAATATTAACCAATCATTAATGCAAGATCAAGAATAAGATAAAGGGAATAGAATATTTTTTATAAGAAATGAAAAACACATTTCATTCTGAGAGCTTGTTTTCATTTTACTAGTCCCGTTCTTTTCCTAGATATTTCTGTTACATTTAAAATAATACATTTCTTACTTAATTAGAGAAAGAAATCTTGAAGCTCAGTGTAAAGTAGATAAACCGTGCATAATAATAATAATAAAGAATTGCTAGAGTCCTCATCCTATTTAAGGTCACTTAATTTCAAAAGACATGTGCTGCAAATGCCTTTGATTTAAAAAAAAAAAAATAGTAATCTGCAAGGGTGTCATTCATCCTCATTAATGTCTGTATGTCCATACCTAAAAACAAACATTAAACAACAAACAGCTGGACCAGGAAGTCCTCACCAAGCTCAAATTTTCATTTTACTTTGAACCTGATTGATGTAAGTTCTAGAAACAAAGAATTAAACATCACAGTACTCCAGACGTCAGACTTTCAAAGCTCAGAGCCCAGTAGCTGCCACTACAAACAACAGAAAATCAGTTCTCTTCACTTCAATTTAAGAATATTAGGGCTTCCTAGGCACCAAATTTTTAAAATATTACCTAGAATATAAGCCATATTTAGAAAAGAAAAAGCACACAGTGCAGAACATGTTACTAATCATAATAATTACTTTCAGTAAGCTGAACAATAAATCATTTTCCAAATCCAGGATCTTCTTTAACCATTTTCTTATCTGCCCTGAAGTATTTTTGTATCCAGCTGGCAAATTTTGACCACAGAGAACAGTCCCGAATTATTAAATTTGTAAAATACAAATCAAACAGTGAAGGAGGATCATCTCAGTGCTGCCACACTGAGAAAAGTCTTCTCTGATTTCAACTAGAATTTAAATACATCAGAAAACACATAGAGTAGGAGACACTTATGCCTCAAACACACAAACAGCTCTCAGAAGAACAGAAGAAAATCAAATGAGAGGACACAAATCTATGGAAACAGTTTCAGGCTACTGCTGCTCATGGACTTTACACATGACATTAATCAAAAGACAGTCAATTTCACATTAAGGGAACGTAAGTCACCACACATTCTACGAGATACTCCGTGATCACAAAAGATAGCATTTTGATAGCTGTGAGAAATTATGTCCTTTATCATTTCCTAAAACACAGGTTCATACACTTCTCATCAGTCTTCCATGCTTCCTTGCAGAGGCAGTAGCTGCTGAAAAGGAGTAGCTCTGCCTCCATGGATCTATCCGTTCCATGGCATCCCTAACAAGCGCTAGCATAAATACCAAGTGTGATAGTGATTCTTGTGACTTAAATATGAGCCCTCTTGGAACTAGAACAAAACTATCAGTCTGGCTAAGAGAGAAAAAAACATTTGATAGTAAGTTACTAGTCTGATTAACTAATGAATCAGCAACCCTCTGGTGAAAATCTAGGAAAGTTTCCTGTAGCATCTAACTGATCCCTAGTATTACTGCTATCTCCTGCTGTAATTAATTGAAGGAAGTCTGACAGCTGCTTACAGAATCTTCTTAACCATGACAATAAAGAATTTGTATTATCAAGACTTCACAAGATAAACAATAACTAAAAAAAACAATACTTCCAACAATATCCCAAATGCATTTAATGCACTTTTTCATCCATCAAACTGGAATATTTCATCTTAAAAAAGGGAGAGTAAAGAACAAGATGTATTAAACTATAAGCAGTATAATAAAAATAACACCCCAAAAGAGCTTATGTTTTAATATATTTTGACATTGACTCATTTTCATTTTTAAGGAACATCTAAAAAAAAAAAAAACTGGCAGAACAAACAGTGAATAATATTCTATGATACATTAGTGCCTTTATTCATTTGTTTTGTCTGGCTTCTGTGTCGTAACACATTGTAGAAGCTGGAAAAAAATATACAACTCTTATAAAAATAATATTTACCCAAGAGAAAAATATTGCTCTTGTTCTGGTTCACCTACTTCCATTTTTATGTTGTAGTTCTGGCCAAGAACACTCTTCAGGAGTCCTTTGATCATCTGGTCTGAGGGAGATGGAGAAGTAGACTGCAGGGAAGCAATTATTTCATCAGCAGACCTTGCAACCACTTTCACAGGCGATGCTGGTATGGAAGTAAGCTCTTCAGTTTTGCTCTGCTGGAAGTTCTTCTCATATATTTTTGAAGTGTCTAGTCTAGTCACATCTCGTGCCTCTTCCAACTGTTCTTGAGCAGACCTCACACTTGGCTGCTTGCTTCCTTTTCTCAACACCCTTCCTGACTCAACATCTAAATCTTGTTGCTTTGCTTTTGAAATCACTCTGCTTCTCTTCTTACAGCATTCCCGGGTTATTTTTCCCTTTCTTGAAATGCTTTTACTTGTATCAGAATTAGCAGAGCTAAATTCATCACTATCTTTAATCACAGTATCTATTTCTTCAGTTTTATCTCTTTTTAGTTTCTGGGTATCCATCTGCAGCATAGGCACTCTATGCTTGATTTTACTAACAACTTCTGTCTTTTCTAATGAGATAAGGGAGCTATTAACATGAAAATTAGACCTGCAGTAACTTGGCTTCTGAGGTGGTGCTGGGTGCTTTACCATCCCAATTTTTTTAGCGGTACCTGCAAAGGACGCTATTACTGGCAGTTTTACAACTGTACTTTCACAACTACAAGTAACATTTTCTCTGTTAACTTTTTCAGAGCAACTTCTCTGATTTTTGTCAACACTGTCTTCTCCCACAGAATTATTTCCTTGAGTCATTACCCTGAGATCAGGAGCTTGTTTTTTCATGTCTCTTACTTCAAAAGATACCCTCACTTCCTGTGAGCACCAGAACACTCAATTAATTAATTAAGAATATTTTTATTTATATTCATGATAGGCTTATGTGGACTCTGACCTCTGGAGAGAATCATGTTCTTAACTGATGTGATCGATCTGATGTTACATCTTCCAATAAGGGCTGAATGCCCACATTTCGAGGAGCAGTCACTATTGCTTGTTTGATCTTCAGACTATCTCACTGAGATCCTCTGCATATAGTCTCACATTCCGTAACCATATTCAGCTCTTCCACATGGCTCAGTCTAAACTTCTCATGCTTTTTAGGAATTTTCTCGCACTGTATGCAGCCTGTAAATTCAAATGGAAATTAGATTTCTTTTATGTTATATACCACCACGGAACCCAATCTTGCAAACAGTACTTCATTTTGCTAAGGGTCCCATTGATTTTAACAAGACCAGCCGGGGCTGTTAGCCTTTTACCCAAGGAAACAACTGAACCGCTTCTATCTTTGGGAGCATAAACTGGGAGTTGGGCAGAAACTCCCAAGAAAGAAAAAAAACTGAGAAGGGATAAAGCTCAACACTTTTTTCCAAGTAACCACAAAAAAGCTTTCCACCTACAAAAACCAGTGACCTCTCCAAGCCCCACTTCTCCCTCTTAAGCGGGTGAAGGGCCTCCCTCCCTTTAGAAAAATACCTTACAGCCCGCAGCCGGGCTGCGGCAGGACATGGACGGGGGCAGTGCCCCCGGGACAGGCCCCACGGCTCCCCCGCTCCGGAGGGCTGCTAGTCTCCACCCGCCCGGCGCTGGCGGCCTCGGGGACAACGAGGAGCAAAACCCACAACCCGCAGAGCAGCCGCCGCCGCTCCCTTTTGAGAGGACGCGCTCCGTAACCCAGCAACGCGCTCCCTCTGGGGGAGAGAGCGGACAGCGCCGGCTGCCACCCCCAGCGAGCGCTCCCTGCCGGAGGGGAGGGCCCGGCCGGAGCCAGGCGAGGCCACACACAGGTAGCCGCGCTCGGGCGCGGGCGGCACCGGTGGGGTCCCTGCTCTGCCTCCCCGTGGGAGACGGGGACGTGCAGGCTTTTACGCGTGGGGCTTTGGTGGGAATTTACTCTCTTAAGTGAGCTTATATTTGAAGACGGGCAAGTTCCAGCCTCATCCGGAGGCGCCGTTAGAAACGTTGGCGCTGAACGGCCGGTGCTGACGGCGAGGCGCGGCCGCGGCTGGCTGTCCCGTGGCGGTACACCGCGTTTCCCTCGTGCCTGGCAAGCCCTGTTCTGCTGCCGGCCGCGGGCTCTTTAAAGTGCTGCCCTGCAAAACAAACGTACGAATGGCATTGCCGGGATGTGTGTGCCGTGCAGCACAGCCGCTTCCTAAACGCAATTACAGATGCGTCTTTCCTGTCAAACTGATTTTCCTAATTGTCAGAGAGTCAGCTTGGAGATTAAAGCCCAGCTCAGCTGCCTTTGGATCGTTTACCGTCATCAATAAGGTTTCTGTCGTCGGGATTTAAATACCAGGGATTGCCTGTAACAGGACAGACTCCATGAGCTGACCAGCTTTGCAGCATTAACACAAGCAAAGAAGAGTCTGAAATCGGCCCTCTGGCAGGGATCCTGACTCCACGTCTTACAGTTTGACTAGCCTGCCCTTCAAAGAACGGAGGTATCAAATGTGTTTGACAACGGTCTGATGAAAGTTAAATTTTAACAGTAGTTCTTTTCACATGTGAAGTGTGAAGTAAAAGCAGACCAAGAAAATGTATGGACATTTCAGTGTCCAGCAAATGTAGGGGTGACAACATGTGCCGACAATCATTAAACTTCAGGAAATAAATTTTTAAATGAACATATAAATTAAAAGAAAATGCGAAAAGTCGATCTGTCAAGGTGGTTATAACTGTGGCACAAACCTACAAGGTCACATTGACCAGGTTCCCAAGAAGGCTGGTTGTCTAGAACATGGCAAAATAAAGCAGTTTCTAGCTGTAAGGAAGGGAAGGGGGGAGGGTTCCTGCCTATAATCTGAACTCAAAGCACTGGACTTTCCATGAATTTCTGGGCTGCAACAGATCACAAAATTATGTTTACAACCCACTAACGTCTCTTATGGTGGGTAAAAGTAAAGTCTTTTTTTTTCTTCAGTTTGGATCTCCAAACATCCATGTGATAACAAGGAACTGGAGGGACTAACTGTGTGTATTGGATTTAAATATGTCACTCAACTGATTGAAAGGTTCCACTGATCTAACAAGCAAATGTCCTCCATTATCCTCCCCTTTCTTTGCAGCTTTCAGATACAGCTTTGTAGTTGTTGGTTTTGTTTTTTTTTTTCCTACCTAATTGTATTCCTGGAGTTCAAGCGGGTAGCCAGTGTACTTCTTGAACACAATGCTTTTTACACTCAGCTAGATGGCCCACTTTTAGCTTGCTAATGCAACTAAAAACTTGTTAATATGAGAACTCATTAGCTAATCATATTACATCCCGGTTAATAACAGGTTTTCCTCCTCTGATAGTGAGAAAAATTGTTAAAGCCCAGTAATACACCCTAGGAAGCTTATCTATTTGGTGTCTAATTTGCTTATCCCTCTCTCTAGCAGGAATCCCAGAGCAGTTGGAGGAGCAAAAGGCAGAATATGAAGTAGTTGATCTGTGCTGAAGGATTCCTGTTAGCTGTCCAGGCCATTAGAGTAGTTCAGAACAGGAATGAAGTGTTCAATTGCCTCATTGAAGATTAGTCCTATTAGCAGTTTGAAGCAGTTGTAAACCTAGAGAACAGAACCATTTAAAACTAGTTGAACAGTAAGGAAAGCCTCAACAGTTTCATTTACCTAGAACAGTTCCTCTCTGCAGGAGTCATAGTAGGATGTGGAAGAAAAGACCTTGCATGTGAAGAGGTATTTGCATCAGGAAGTTCCAGTAAGAAGCCACTGAATGCCAAGAAGCATTTGCATCAAAAAAAATCTTAGGAAGGAGGAAAAATCCTTAGACATGGGTTTCCTCTTTAGGTTAATAGCTGTGGTAAAACGGGAAATGAGTACGCTGTGTTGTCTTACTGTATTTGTTGTCTGTCAGTTCTGCTTACAACAGACCAGGGGCTGGCTCCTGGAGAATGCAGTTACATTGCAAGAAAGGTTCCAGCCTTGGTTCATAAATGTTTCCTGGTTCACAACATTTAGACTCTAGGTCTTGTAAGCAAAGCGAGTAAGCACCAAAGGGGAGCTGCTGTCAAGTTAAATCCCAGATGCTATATTTTTTCCCCTACTAAGCCATGCACACTGCTTAGCAGTCATTGCAGGAGTAAGTGTTGCCAATATATCCTCTAGATCCTCAGCTTGAGCTTGCGATGACAGCTGCAGAGATTCATGTCTCTGATACACAGGAAAACAAGGAAAGCTTTTTGCCCTTTCCCCAGGTATTGTTAGCATGTCCCCCTCTCTTAATGATCACAGTGATGCTTGAAGCCTGAAGGTGTTTTTTTATTAACATTAAGTATTTAGTTAAACAGGTTAAGCCTTATCCCTGTAGCTTGCAAAGTCCAAGATTTAATCAGTCGATGAATCCTTATACTTAGCAAATGGATCTAGATTTGGAAAACCTTGTGCAAGTTCAGTGCCTGGGTACACATTATTATTTTTCTTAATTAAGCCTCACCAGATCACTAAGCTTTCTAATATCACATAAATTTTATCATCTAAGTTATTAGACTATTAATGTTATAAAGAAGGGATAATTTATTTTTAGAAAGAAAAGTGATCATTAAGAAAGAAGAAGAAAGTAAAAAATGCAATTTCTTTTCTCTTAAATTGGCTGAGTCCGTGACATGTAGGAAGTCCCACCACCAGTGTACATCATTGCCATGATCCAAGTTCATTCTGGAATGAGACTGAGATGCACATAGTGCCCCACAAGCTTTGGGAGGAAACTGGAGCACAGTCAGGAGGAGTTAATGGTGCTCTCCAGTAGTCACCTTCATCTAGGCAATCAGGAATCAGGACAACGTGATGCATATGAAATATGTACATCCTGGCTTGGGCTCTCCAGCAAATGCCAGAAAGAGTCCTTGGAAAGCTGAATAGCAACTACTTAAAGGAAAAAGAATAGTAAGACCATAACTACTTTGCCGGTTCTTCTGTGGCTCATATTTAGTTTGTCGCTAAATGCTAAGCCTCGCCTTGGCATGCCTTTCCAGCTGGCTGTGAAACTCTTTCTACATGAAATAGTCCAAAGGCACCCCAGCCCTGCAGGGGAGTGCGCTACAGTCACAGCACTAGTAGAGTCTGCCTGAAAATGGCAGTGCACTTGCTCAAAACTATTCACCAATGCAATGGTTCCAGCAAGGCTAACAGCATATTTACAGGTACAGTTTCACCATGATGCCCAGGTAACGTTATTCTATTTTAGAGGCCAAGAGCTAGGACAAAGAGTTTGAATGACTTTCCAAAGTCCCCCAGTAGAACCAGTGGCAGATTCATAACTGAGTCTGTGCTTCCAGTTGCTAATAAATAGAAAATCAGAGGTATGTATCCTCGGGCTATAGGCCCAAATATGTTCGTTGCATCAACATATTTGTTTTAATACTTCTGCCACATATATATATAGATAAAAGGGCCATAAACACTCAGAAAAAAATCAATTAATTACAATCTGAAATACTGAACTGTGAAGTATGACCACTGGGAATATAACACACAAACTTCTCTGGCAGTTACACTGTGGGAACAGTAATCTGGAGCAGAGGAGTGGAGTAAACAGGTGGGAGGGGAATCAGAGTGTCTATACTGAAAAGTTTTTTGGTTAGTTGCAAGGGTTTGATTCAGCTGAGCTGTAGGAAACACTTTATTTTTCCGGTGATCAGTCCATATTGAATCCCTTGTGCAGTAAGCAGCCATAGAAAGGTTTTGTGGAGTTAGTATTATAAATCATACATTCAATCCCATTGTGAGTGTTGAAAGCGTTGTCGTTCTTCTAATCACTAGATCCTATCTTTGATCCATAACAAATATGCACACCCAGCTCTACTAATCCGCATTGTGATTGTGAGATATCTACTCTGCCAGCAGAAACGGTTAAAATTTTTCTTCCTCCTGTGATTTTGGGCTTTGCTTTTTTCTCTCTCATGATTGAAATATATTATTTAAATAATGACATTTCCTTTATAACTCAAAATATAAATAAATAAAAGGTTGGAAACAAGATGGAGCCCTTTTATTTTAAACCATATTTGTAATGAGAAAATCATTACAATGAGAAAATTATTTGGTCATTTTGAGTGATCATTAATCCCTGATGTATTTTTTTAGTTTGATGTGAGTGCAGTATTTCCAGATATGTGCCATTTCATTATAAAGCCCAAGAGAAATTACCCAAGTTACTTCTGGAAGCCTTTATTATAGGCACAAGGTCAGAGCCACTCCTGGTTTTGAAGAAGGCTGCAAGCAACAAATGGAGAAATTACAGGTAAACACCTGCCAAAGTCTTTGATAGGCTCAGCCCTTTACTTGCTTTAGTTTTAAAATTTGATCATATTATCTCTGCTTTCCATTGTCTTTCAGTTAATACAGAAGATTTTCCAGTCAGCTGTTCCAGTCCAACTCTTCTGTTCTCTTAGAACAGCGTGACTGTGAATATATAGATCTAGATATATATGTGTGTGTAGATCTCATAGGTTTCACAGCTGAAGACTCAGTACTGGGGGACATAGAAATGCTGCTTAATCACAGGAAAAATCTTCACATCTGATTGGTTTCTTCAGCAAAAGGAAATGGCCTGCATAGGGTGAGAACAGGTGTCTGTGGAAGCTGAGGTTCCAGCTACCTATAAGGGTAATGTTAAAAAAAGATTTAAATGTTTTTTGGCACAGGATGGATGGTGATCCTTGATATTGATTCTGAAAAGGGGGAAAGGATTGTTTATTCAATGGGTAATAGGAAAGACACCTGATCCAGCTATTAAATTGTTGAGGTTGAAGAGGATCTCTCTCTTTTGGAGGTAGTGAAGGAAAGGTCAGGTGCTGGATTTCCTTCGTCATCCCCCCTTAAGCACTACCTGAAAAGGATTAAACCTGAAACCACATGCGCTGCAGAAATACTTTGGCAGCTACCTTGTTGGCTGGGGAGGGGTGGAGGAGGAATGAATCAAACCTGATTCTTCCTTGTCTCACCAGTAGTTACACAGAGGACTGACCAAACGTGACAACAGAAGGGAAGGCACATGGCGAGCTAAGTGACCTTCCTGATGTCATTCCCTTAAATCTGCTCAGCAGGGAGATTCAACCTTGAAATTCTTGAAGCAGCAGCAGAAGCTTAGGCCAAGTGCTGGGAGGACAGACCACTCTCCAAAATATCGAACAGCTGCTGCCCCTGAGGAATCCTAAAGTGTTACTGAATCCAGACCTTCCTCTGCTTTCCCATAGACACTAGTTGACTATCCTATTTTATGATCTGTCTTATGATTTTAGGATGTCAGCAGCTGACATTCACATGTTCGCATTTACCGTAAAAATACAGGACGTGTTACATAGGGCCTCCGGGCATCCTTTTCCAGGGCAAACACCATTTTTTCTATACACAGTTTAAGTGTATGTCCCCTGGTGAAGTAAATGGCCTAAGTGTTTCTTTATATGTGTGGTCGTGCTGCCACATGTCCCACAATTGCTGGATGTCCATGTTAATGTAGCTTAAGAAAACGTGCAGTTAATTCAGCCTGAATTAATTTATGCTCTAGGAACTGCAAGCTGGGTAAAGCTGTGGAACTGCTCCCTGGGGAGGAGTTTAAATAAGCTAGTCTTGATTTTGTACATTTTATTCTTCAGAGATGAAGCTAGCCAGGAAAGACATTTATGATGAATACTGGTCTTTCCCAATGCTCTTTTGTAAAACTGCTACAGAGACAGAGACAGGGAAATTAATACTTCTTAGCAGGTAAAGGAGAACAGAGCAAACAATTTGAAAATACGGTGCTACACAGTGAAAGAATGGTAGCATTCCTCTTCTCTCCATCACTCAACATCCAAGGTACCAAACCAAGTCTGCCTTCTGCATAGGAAGGTCAGTTTGTGGAAGAATTTGAGTATTATATCAGAATGAATATTACAAGCAGTTGATCAGCTTTGCATCTCTTGTCCATTACAGCAATATTTGGTTTACATCAGTAAAACAGATATTCTCACGGAGAACTCACAGCAGATTTTGGAGAAGCAAGTCTCATGCTTTGTTCAACCAGCACATAGTGGTGGAGGGAGAAAAAAAGAAAAAAAAAGCAGACTTTGGTCCATGAAGTCACTTGGGCAACTTTAACAAAGAAATAATTCTGGGATTCAGGCAAAAGTGTCTTTCTTACCAAGCTTTGTTTCTTATACTAGTTTATACAGATTAACTGCACTCACTGTCTCAGTTTGCACTCCTGCTTCCTTACATGTATGTTGCAAAAATTCTGCACATATGCTGAAATACCATTTTGGCAATATGAGTGAGATTCTACAAAGTGGCTGCCTTTGGTGTATATGTGTTTATCTCTCTGCATAATCAAATTCCTGTCTCCTCTGATACTTTCTTCCACGCCATATTATTACAGCTACCTTAAAACAAAATAAACCACACAAAACTTTTAAAAAGTTATTGAGTAAGTGCATAAGAATTCACGCACTGATTGAAATAAACAAGAGAAGCATTTCCATTTATGGTTCAATAAATCATAGCATAAATAAAATACCTACTAATTGAAATAAATACTCACATGGCTGCTCTTGAGTCAAATGAGAAATATCAAGTGTATTTATTTTTGCATAAAGGAAGTAAAACACTTTCGGCCAATCATGCACTGCAGTGTGAGCATCTTGCCAACTGGACTTCTGCAAACAGCAAACGCACATCTAGTCCTACTGACAAAAATAAGGTGAATGTATGCAATGCGCCATGTCTTACCAAGTTACAAACTATTTTGTTACAGCAAAGAAAAAGTTAACAAGAAAACAGAGGCTTTACTCTCATCTCTTCAACTATAGGATATTAATTTATTGTAATTTTTCATTTCGTTAGTTGTGTTTCTCCTTTAACTGATCTGGTACATGAGTATTTTAGGGGGCGAATTATTATTTTTTATGTCGGAAATGTCGCTCAGTGCTGATTGATGACTAGAAAAAAAATGAAATGTAATGAATTGCAAGGAAATCTAAGAAAGAAATTAAAAACAAATAAAATAATAAAACAAAATGAAGTGAAATCCAGCAACGTAAAGTCGCTACTGCAACAAGCCACACGATGCCTCCGCAGCCTCGTACAGCGCTCGTGAAAGGCGCACCCTGAGTGTGACCCGAGAGAGCCCGGCAGGCCCGGCACCCCCGGGGAGCGCTCCCGGAGCCCCGAGGGCGCGGCCTCGGCAGGACGGGCCCCCCGGAGAGGCGACCCGCCGCTGCGCTTCCACCGGCAGCACGGTGGCACCTACCAGGGGTCCCAGCCACTCCGAAGCCCCCAGCGCCCAGCGAGGGCGGCTGAAAGGGCGGAAAACCCAGGGCCGAGAGGCAGACAGCAGGGGGGCAGGGCCCAGTGGGTGAGGGATGCCCCCCTCGGCCCTCCCTGCCCAGCACAGGGCAGCTGGAGGGCACGTCTAGTCCTCTCAGGGAGGATCCAGACCACGGGTGCTGGGGAGGAGGAGGTGCAGAGAGAAAAGGGAGTGCCCCCCTCCTGCCTCGAGTTGGTCGGGGGAACAGGGTCGCTTAGCTGCGATGGTCGTAGATAAGAAAAGTTCACTCAGAAAAGGTTCCAAAGCAGGTGCTGGCCCCACGCAGTGTCCTCACCTGCTCACGAGCTGCTCCCGAGCCAGAGGAAGATAAACGCCGCCTTCACCGCATCGCGCCGGCCCGTGAACTCCGGGGGCCAGGGGCGCGGGATCCCCTGCCCCGTCAAAGGGCGCTCTGGGCAGCGCGGGGGAATCCCCTCCGGCTCTTCTCATTGAGGGCTCAGCGTCAGAAGCACGGAGCCAGGACGGCTCTGCCAGCGTAAGGGAGGGAAATGAGCCCCCCGACGCTGCCTCTGTCTCGATGGGCTCCCTCCGGAGCGTGGGACGCGCACGGTAGCCACCGACACCTGCTCCCGGAGCTTCCCGGGACCGTCCGGGCTCCCACCCCGTCCCAGGAACCCGGCTCCGGCACGTTCCCACCCGGTTACTGTTTGCCCGCTTGGGTGGGGGGGATTCCTGGTTGGAAAAGGATGGAAAGAGGAATTTCCCACCGTCGGGAAGCATGGATGAGTAAGGACAGGGAGAGGGTGGGAGAGGCTGAGGGGTCCCGCGGAGTTTGAGGCAACCCGCTGCGCGGCTCTGCTTCTCCTGTTGGGCCTGCCTGGAAAGCCAGGTACCGGAGACCCTCTGCAGGAGACAGATCCGGGGAAAAGAAAAGGCGGCTGTACAGCGGGGAGCAGGGAAGGCATCCAGGTGCGGCCACAGCCTCGCAGCTCCTTCCCGATTGGCCCCTCACAAGCACTGCCGAGAGATTCCCGGACAGAAGATGGTGGCGTCCGGCTAAAATCAATCAAGACCCCGTAAGTTAAACCGAAGGGGTGGCCGGCAGGTGCTGCCCCTGACAGAGGAAAACTAGCTCTCACCCTGGAGCAAACTGAAATAGCGCTCCAACGGTAAAATTAAAGCCCCCGCCGATTCCATCAGCCCCCCGCCCCACGCATGGGACAGTACCTGCGGGTGGAGCTCCCGCGCGGCACTGGGCAAGGGGCTCCGACCAGCTCCCTGGCCTGGCGGATCCCCGCGTGGGCAGCGCCGACCCGGTGCCGCCTCCGGTCCCCGCGGCCGAGACCCTGCAGCGATGCTTTTCCCAAAAAGTGGTCTTTGCGGGGCCCAGCTCTCACCGCCAGCGCAGGTAACAAGGGCTCCCGTGGACGTCCTCCCTCGGCTCCACACACACCCATACCCATACTTTCATCTTTCAGGTCAGTTTTTGTGTTTCCCTCCTTGGCAGCGCGCACCGGTGTAGCCAGGAGCTGAGACCCTGCTCCCATGTAAGCGGGGAAAATAGAGCTCAGCTCAGCCTGCGCTTTTCTGCAGGCTGCAAAAACTGCTCCCCCTGAAAAAAAAAAGAAAAAAAAAAAAAAAANAAAAAAAAAAAAAAAAAAAAAAAAAAAAGGCACCAGTGTACAGCTTGATCAGAAACTGCCGCTACTCTAACGAGAGCTGGGGAAAGGCTCTTTGTCAGTCGGGCCAGGGCTACCGTCCTGAAGTCTAGAAAACGCAGAAGCAGCTGAGTGCATCTGGAAAGCTCCGGGCTGCCACCACGCATCCTCCATCCCAGGAGAGCCCTTCCCTTCCCGCCCAGCCTGCTGCATAGGGCGCGGACAGATCGCGCTGGACTCCCGAAGCGTCCCACACAGGGTTTTCGCAGAGGCTCAAGCGCAGAGCAAGGACAACTAGTGAAAAGAAAAAAAAAAAAAAAAAAAAAANCCTCTTTTTTCTGTGGCCGTCATGACCCTCTTCTTCACGCAAGGAGGGCTTTTCCCCACCAGTGCTGCAGCACAGCAGCCGGGGCCGAAGGGAATTCCCGTCAGCGGCTAACTCTGCTCGGGCTTGCTGATTTGTACCCCAACCAAGCCGAAAGGCTCTCTGAGCAAATTACAGACAGGAGCCCGCCCGTGTCTCACCTCTGGGAACGACCTTAGGAAAAGGGAGCTGAGCCCAGGCCGCAGCCGGACAACAGGAGGCGCTGCGAGGTTGCACAAGCCCCGGCCTCCCCCCGCCCCCTTCGACCTACCCCCTCCCCGCCTGGCCGACGGGCATCCCGGCGGGGGCGTCCCCAGGGGCCGGCCGGCGCGGAGAGCGGCTCTGCCGGGCGCCACGTCTGCTCCGCCCGGCGAAACGCCTCTGCGGTTTGTAGCAGCATCCGAGAAACGTGGCCGGCTTCGAGCCTGCTGGTTTTTTCCTAGGTACGGAACGAGCCCTGCCTGTGCTGCCCGGCGTCCCAGCGGGTGATGCTCCCGAGGGGTTGTGCACCGGGGAGGCGGGCAGCACCGCCCCGAGGTCACCTGGTGGGGACGTGCCGCCGACGGGATTGCTGGGACGGCTGCAACCCTCCTAGCCTCGCCGCATGAGCTCTGCTGCTGAGGGGTTTCTGAACAGACCTCAAGGACTGAAATGTGCAAGCCACATCTGTGTTCAGATGCGTAGACCGCTTCCATTAGGGAAAGAGGGAAGGTGCATACATAAAAACTGCAATTTTAATAACTCTCAGATTTTCCACTGGGTTTTGTTCCAATTTCCACTGGTGTAGTTTGACCATTTGAGATAGTAGGGGTTTAATCCAGTGCTTTTATCTATTTTATTTCCTTCAAGATACGTTTTCATCCCTTGTTCTCGTCTGCTGATTCCAGAGTTTTGTTTGTTTCGAGAATTTGTCTTAATTCTGTTGCCAGATTTAAAGAAAGAAGGACAAGGAGGGAACGAACAAAGAAAAGGATAACAGAAAACGCATTTAGAGGACAAGTTAAAACATATTTGTCGAGGAGGAGATATGCTATATCTCGTTATTTGAATCCTGGGTCTCTGTAAAAGAAATGGTGTTTGTGAGGGTGACATTTTCGCAGATCACTCTAGGACAAATCACTGTGGAAGCAACTGTCATCCTGCTGGATGATAAACATGCCAGGCAGAAATTCAGACCGAGATGTGTATTTGAGTTTGTGAGGCATAATACTCAAGCCTTTTTCAAAATCCCAATAAAGTTTATCTCTCCTTCAAATTCCCATTGCCCGGAAAGTTACCTTTCCTTGCGGGTTTTTAGTTGGTTTGTTGGTTACTTGATTGGTTGGTGGGGGCTTTTTGGTTTTGTCTTTTTTTTTNTTTTTTTTTTTTTTTACTGTCAGGGAATAGAAGTTCTAGTAGCTGGATAGAAACAAACTCGTGAAGGACAGGACAGAGACACCCAAGAAAAGCCTGTAGTCTTGACATAAACTCGAAGACCCGGACAGGGAAGGAGCAGAAACAGAAAATGTTCTGTCTGCAAAGACTGAGATTCCCTCCATAGTAATAAAGAGCGCTGTCCAGGGTCAATTTGTTTTATCGGTGTTGCACATTTTAACCTTTTACCAGCCTGTGTAGATTTGCGAGAAATCAGGTTAATGAGCAAGAAGTTGGTAATGAGATACCCGCTACTTATTGCTGCTCCTGGGCGCCTGACACCAGAGAAGGCTTCCAAAAGAGCCTTCTGGGCTGGAGGTTTTCGACAGTAAAGACATAAAATGGTTCCAGTGACTCACCTGAGGTTTGCTAAGTGGAGGTTAACATCGGTGGATCCGCTTTCAAGCTTCTGTCCGCATTTATCAGGTGCCTGTAGCGTAACGTCTCAGCGCAGTGACTCACACGGTTTCTAAACGTAAGGCACCAGAAAAGAAATACCATCATCACCATCTACAGAGGACGGCAGTCCCGTTTGAAGGGCCAGGTTTAACCCAAAGGGGGCGGGGGTCGGAGGTCTTTAGGGAGCGCGGAGCGTCCTGCTCTCAGCCCGGAGCTCAGGGTCTCGGTCCCCCGCCCCGAGGGCGCCGGGAGCGGGGGGCGCCGCGAAGGTACCTGTCGGTAACCGGGCTTTGAAGTGAAGGGCGGGAGCGGGGGGAGCGTGTGGACTTCAGGACTCGGGACTTTGGAGCACGTCCCGAACATCAAGTTAAAGGAGCATCTACTGGACTTCGGTAAATATTGCCCCTAATCTCAGGGGTTTAAGGCTGGATGGCCTTTTGCATTCTCTTCAAACAGAGGGGGCTGCCCTTCCCTTATCTACCTCATTTCGTTTCTGCCTATCCTTCCTAGCATTTGTCCTGTCATCTGAAAGGGCGGGTTCCTCCCCCCCCACCTTTCCTACTCTCTCCCCCTTCTCCCACCTCTGTCTCTCCTTCTTTCCCCACGAGTTTAAACCAATTACGCCGCTTTGCAAATAAAGTGCCGCCCCGGGGGGAGTTACAGGCGAGGGGAACTGCCTTGTTTGCAGGTGCATCTCCGGCTTTGTAGGTGCGAACGCCTTTGTGCGGCGGACAAATGGGGAGAGGAGGAGGAGGAGGTGGGTACTTCTGCGACGTAAGATCCACATCAGCTCAACTCCACTCACATCCCAGCCGGCACTTCCTCACTTTCTCAACTGTCTCTCCCCACACCGCTCCCTGCCTCCTTTTTGGCCGGTTATAGAGGAGAATTCAGCACCCCCCACCCCTCCTGAGAGGTGGCTTCCTGCTAGGTCGAGCTTTCGGGCTCTTTTCCTGCCGCCCGTCGCTCGCTTGCAAGAGGGCTGGATGGTTACACCGGGCAGGTTGGCTCCATAATGTTAGGGACTGTGAAAATGGAAGGGCATGAAACCAGCGACTGGAACAGCTACTACGCCGACACTCAGGAGGTGAGTAAATACCAGAGTCTGGCTCCGCTGCTGCCCTTCTACATGGGGGAGGAGGGACCGAGGGTAAAGGGCTGGGGGTCTAGAGGGGGGTAGCAAACGGAGGAATCGGTTTGTACTCCAGATCCTGCCAGCGCAAACGTGCCTTCCCCCTCCCTCCGGCGCTGAGGCTGGCCAGGCTTCCCCGAGGAAAACACGTCTCTCGAGAGTCCCGGGAGGCATTTGAGGGGGTCCCGGGGCGGTTGCGGGCCCTCTGGGAGGGCCGGGGGGCTGGAGGCAGCCCTTGATCTCATCTAAAAAGCGTAATCTCCGTTTGCGGCGCGCACAAAAGCGCCCCGTAAACTCTTGGCTCGGAGCAGAGAGGACTAGCCGTGCCGCCGGCCCCGGCTCCTTCCCGGAGGATGGCGGGGCCGAGGCCGCCGGTGGCCAGCGCGGCGCGGGGCGGGCGCGGCGCCTTCCCCGGGCTCCTCGGCGGGGCCGACACCCACTCTGCTCGCTGCCGCCGGGGCCTCACCTGTTAACACCGGGAGAAAAGAAAGGAGCGGGGGGGGAACGGCCGTTTGTTCGTACTTTGCAGGACGGGCTGCCTGCGGCGTGCGCTGCTGCCACGGGCCGGCGGGCGGCGCTGCCGGGAGCGGCCCCGGGAGGGAGCCCGCACCCGCA
>VZTO01019039.1:22320-59314 GCA_013400615.1 Syrrhaptes paradoxus
CCCCCCCCGCGCACCTCTTCGGCAACACGGTGCAAAAGAACGGTTAGAAGCGGCCCAAGCGCCAACAACCACGACAGAGGCGAGGGCCACGGAAGCGGCCGGAGCCACCCCCGGGGCGCGGCTCGGCCCTGCGGGGGCCCGGTGTTCGCCCTGTGCCACTGCGGCCCTGCGGCGGGGGTCCCTGGGAGCAGCCAGCTCCCCGGAGCACCGCCAGAAGCCCCTGGGAGTCCCGCCCGGGCAGGAGACGTTTCAAGGAAGTGTGGCAGCCGGGCAGCACCCAGGTGCGCACCCGGGCATTGCATCAGCACACCCGGACGCACGGCTCCGCAGCCCCACGCCTCGGCCCTGCGCCCCGGGGCTGGCACGCAGCGCCCATTAGATACGTGTCACCCTGCTGGCATTTTATTTAATAGAGGAAAGTCGGCTAAGAGCAAGTAAGGGTCATCCTAATTATGTGCCTTTTCCAGACTCATTTATCCTCTCCATGCTCATTATCCACAAACATAAAGTTAAGCGACCTTCGCTTTTGGTATTTTTAAGCCTCAGTCTTTTCTCCTCCCCTGCCATTTAATTTGAATCACTGCGTGGATGCAAGGTGAGAAACCTATCCTTGTTCTACCATCTCAAATAATGTACGTGATCCTCTAAACTAAACGCGCATTTATAAAGTCGTGGGATTTGTAGTGAACAGCAATGAATTTTATACGTTAAACCATCGCCTAAACCTCCTTTCCTTAGCTGTATTGTCTTTGTTCAAGGTAAACTGGGAAGACTTTCTCCCTCCTGTTAAATCCGATGCAGTAGTGGAAAGCACAATTTCAGGCTCTCCAGTTCTGCCTTTTTAAGGAGTTGTGTTATATGGCAGAGTGCTACAATTTTTGCACGCCAGGCAATTGTAGAAAATCTCAGGCAGGAAAGTTTAGGCTTTTTGTACTTCGTGAAAGTTTGGGGGTTTTAAACTTTAATTTTAAAAACGGACTCAATAGAGAATGCAGACAAGGGGGAAGCTTTCCACGGATAAAATGCAAGGACGTGTGCTGTTGGTTTTGAATTTTTTTTCTTTTTTTGCTACAAGACATTATCGCATCTTGTGTAAGAATAGAAATTTAAATCAGTGCAGGGTGGGAGACATGCGAGAGAATATTCTCAGGAAGTGTAGGCAGCTGAATTTTTCCTTGGCTCAGTGTGCGCCCGTAAATTTCAATAATCTGATGAGTTTAAATATTTATCTAGCTAGACGGGACACAAAATCAGCAAAACCACGGGAATACTCCGGGAGAAAGCCTCCTCCGGGGGCAGCTGAAGCCCGCAGCCCGGCTCTGCGGGGGTGCGGCGCTGCCCCGGGAGGGCCGTCGGTCCGCGCGCCCCGGTTGTCCCGGCGCAGCCCGCGCGAGCCGCGGCACGCAGGTAAAATGGGAGCGCGTCGGAACCGAGCTGCCCCCTCCGTGTCTATTTATAAACACGTATAAATATGAATTAGACCTTTTCATCGCGCCAGCGGCCTTTCCGGGCGGCTTCTGGAGAACGCTCTCCCGGGTGCTGGGGAAGCGGAGCACGTCCCACGGCGGGACATTTGGGCTGGGCTGGGCGGGCGGATCCGGCCCCGCAGGGGTCCTGCTCCCCTCCCGCTCCCCCCTAACCCCCTTTCTCCGTCTCGCTGCCCTAGGCCTATTCCTCGGTGCCCGTGAGCAACATGAACTCGGGGCTGGGCTCTATGAACACCATGAACACCTACATGACCATGAACACGATGACGACGAGCGGCAACATGACCTCCAGCTCCTTCAACATGTCCTACGCCAACACGGGGCTGGGGGCTGGGCTGAGCCCTGGCGCCGTGGCCGGCATGCCGGCGGGCTCGGCGGGGCCGGTGAACGGCATGCCGGCTGGCGTGGCCACCATGGGCACGGCGCTGAGCCCCGGCAGTATCAATGCCATGTCTGCACAGACGGCCCCTATGAACGGGCTGAGCCCCTACGGCAGCATGAACCCCTGCATGAGCCCCATGGCCTACACCCAGTCCAACCTCAGCAGGACGCGGGACGCCAAGACCTTCAAGCGGAGCTACCCCCACGCCAAGCCGCCCTATTCCTACATCTCCCTCATCACCATGGCCATCCAGCAGTCGCCCAACAAGATGCTGACACTGAGCGAGATCTACCAGTGGATCATGGACCTTTTCCCCTACTACCGGCAGAACCAGCAGCGCTGGCAGAACAGCATCCGCCACTCGCTCTCCTTCAATGACTGCTTCGTCAAGGTGGCCCGCTCCCCCGACAAGCCCGGCAAGGGCTCCTACTGGACCCTGCATCCCGACTCCGGCAACATGTTTGAAAACGGCTGCTACCTCCGTCGGCAAAAGCGCTTCAAGTGCGAGAAGCCGGTGAACAGCAAAGCCCCTCAGGAAGGCAGGAAAGATCAGGCCGGGGCCTCCAGTTCCAGCTCCAACTCCCCCCTGCACAGAGGCCACAATAAACCTGCTCAGCTGGACACCGCCACCTCCCTCTCCAGCTCCAACCCGTCCACCAGCCCCCAGTCTATGGACCACAGCGGATCGAGCACGGAGCTAAAGACCTCGGCTTCTGCTGCCTCCTCCACCATCAGCTCCGTCCCCGCCTTAGCCTCTGTCCCGCACCCCCCTCACTCCTTAGCCCACGAACCCCAGCTCCACCTCAAGGGCGATCCCCACTACTCTTTCAACCACCCCTTTTCCATCAACAACCTCATGTCGTCCTCGGAGCAGCAGCACAAGCTGGACTTCAAAGCCTACGAGCAGGCGCTGCAATATTCCTCCTACGGGGCCAGCATCCCCGGCGGGCTGCCCCTGGGCAGCGCCTCTATGGCGGGCCGGAGCAGCATCGAGCCCTCGGCCCTAGAGCCCTCCTACTACCAAGGTGTGTATTCCAGACCCGTGCTAAACACCTCCTAGCTCTGCACCCCCGCCGCCGGGGGCGAGCCCCTCTCCCTCCCCCCTCCCCTTTCCTGGCTTCTCTTCCCCCTTTCCCCTCTCCCTGCGACAAACCGAGGTGTTTCCGCACGCTGCGTGCAAAGGACTGTTACTTTTTAATTGTCTCGCAACGCGTTGTGTGTTGTTATGATCCACCACGACCTCCTGCAAAGCCGGCCGCATCCTGCTTGTACATACCCCCCTTCCGGCCCCGCTCCCCGGAGATCTCCCCTAGCCTTTTGCAGGGTGTTATTAAAAAGAAGAAAAAATTGTTGAGCTTGTAAACTACTTGTTTGTGCTTTCCGCCCCCTCGTCTCCCCGCCTTCTGTGCTCTATAATCTCATGTAAGTTTACAGGTATGTGGCAATACTTTAACAATACGGAGATGAAGAAGCGAGTAGACATTTAAGGCTTTTTTAATTAAAAAGGCTTTGAAGGACAATACTGCTGTGAAGTAGCAAAACACTAAGAGAATCTCTAAGCAACAAGAGGACTATTTACTTTCTCGGATCATCCTTTTGATACTTGCAAAATAAACCTTCGGCTAGCACAACCCGCATACACCCAGATGCTGCGGGCCGGATCCTGCACTCCCGAGGGGACCAACTGCAGCTTTGGAGTGCAGGATGCGACCCTTATTTTTTTTTCCAAGTGTTACCTGTCTTGGGATGTAGTATAAAGTTACAAGAGGTCACAGCCAGTTGGATACTTTTTCCTTCCCATCTGTTACTGAAGATTCTCGTTCATCAGGAACTCTCATCGACATGTGGATGACATGCTTATTTAATTTAAGTATCTCTTCATTGTGTACCAGCTAGAACTGTGTATCTATAACAAGGTTATTTTCCCCTTCCCCAGGAAACGTTGGCTATTAAACCGACGCAAGGAAAACAGGAGAGCTCTTTCTCCCCTTTTCCAACTTGTTTAATACATTCCACATCCTTTTTTTTTTTTTTTGTGGCCATTTAATTATCGCCATCGTTAGCTTGTTTCATCCAGTGTTAATGCACTTTCCACAGTTTTACACGGTGTTAGCATAGCCAGACGGGTTTTATTATTATTCCTGTTCGCTGTCTCAATGTTCTTAATTTATTGCATGGTTTATATTTTTTCTTTCTTTACAGCTGGAAATTGCTTTAAATGACAGTAAAAAAGAATTACACGTGAATTTTAAGAAATTTTGTTAATTTTATAAATGTGATTGTAATTGAAAAAATATTTTGATTTAAAACAATAACTGAGAATTTAATGCGTGAAGTATGTTTTTGATCATTTGCAGTTAAGGACTTTAAATAAATCAAATGTTAACAATGAAAGGCTTCTGATATTTTCTTTCAAAATGTCTGAGGCGGTTTACGGAGGACGGAGCCATGTGTCAGAAAAACAAACGTAGTACTAAAGCATGGATGCGAAGAACCATTTGTATGGGCAAGCTTGTACGGAGGGCCCGGGGAGGCCGGCATTGCTGCGGGAAGGAAGGGGACGCGCCCGCAGGGTGCATTTGCGGGGCGCTGCGGTGCCACCGGCGTGTGCGGGTGTGTATGTGGTAGTGTCTTTTTGTTTATTTGTTTGTTTGTTTTTGTAGTTCCTGGTGAAGGGGTAGGTTGAGGGAGGGAAAAAAACACCCTAGGTAGCGTCACCTCTTGGGTGCTTTGCGGCTGGGGCTGGCGAGGCAGCGGCAGCCAGACCCGGGGTTTCCCGGCTGGATAGGGCGACCCCCGAGGGGAGCATCTCTAGCGCTGCTTCACCTCGCCCCGGGCCGAGCTCCCAGCCCGACAAGGGCTTTGCAGCCCTGGGTCGGATCGATCCCGGCAAAAGCAGCAGTAGGGCTGGCGAGCACTGGTTCCCAGGCAAGCGGCATCGTCGGGGGCAAGAGGGGGTGGCGGGGGTGGTAAATGTGAACAGATTTCGCTGCGCTCAGCCCCCTTCGTTCAGAGACGCCAGATAAAAGAACTGCGTAATTCTCGAAATTCACACATAATTACCCCCTGACGGGTTAGGGAGAGCAGCGGCAAACTAAATTTAAATCTCGATTAAGAAAAGAAAAGCCAAGTCAGCGTCCCAGGAATCCCGGCAAAATCCTGCAGCACCACTTCCCAGCGAAAAACAGGAGAAAAAAATATTGGAGAGCCTCTCTGCCGTGGGCTTTGCAGGTGTGGTCGGATCTGCCGCCGGCAGCAAGGGGCCGAGGTGCGGGCACGGCGCGACCGCAGAAACGGAACCGGCTCCGGGCTGCGCTACGCGGGTGCGCCCGGACGGGCGGAGATTTACCCAGGTCCCGGTCAGACTGCAGCAGGCGGGTCCTGCAGCGGGAAGGAGCGGGGGAGTGTGCTTAGAACCCCGGGTTTGGCCAGGCACCCCATGACCCGGCTGTGCGGCCCCTTCGCCCCCCTAAATTTCCTGAACTGGCAACAGATACCAACAGACCCCTGCAGGCAGGGGCAGCCCGGGGTTGCTCGGCACCGAGTCCGGGTAGGTGGGTCCTGCCAAAAGGAGCTTCGTGTGAATCGGGGCAGAATGAAGTCCTTTTTCAGCAGAACTTCACTTGTCTCCCACAGACTAGCCTATAGAGAATATGCCACTGCAGAGTGGAGACATTGATTTAATGCTTTGGACTTGTACACAGAAAATATCAATCGACCGCCAGCGATAAGGCAGCAGGTTTCACATATCAGCTGAGGAGCACAGACCGTGTGTAATGGAAATATTCGGGGTGTGGGTAATAAAAGGGCTTAAGCGGACCGACGCGGCTCCAAACGTCTCCTAGATAAGGAGCGGAGCCTGTCAACGGATACAGCGTGCGCCCCTCCGCCGGTCGCCATCGAGACTGTATTCCTTCCCTTCCTTCCCGGAGGCAAATGGTGGCTGCGGTGGGTTGTGATCCACTGACACAGCAGGGATACGGCTCATGTTAAAAACGCCGGTCCCCGCCCCAGCGAGCGCAGCTTTCTGTGCTCGGTTTAACGCTTAGAAATCAACAGAGGGAAGAAGAGTCCCCCGTTTTCTGTCCCGCTGCCTCTCTAATCCTGTGCTCGAGAAGCCCCCAGCCGCAGTGCAAAAATAAGCTAAATGTAGGCTCCATAGAAAAGAGGATGCATCTCCCCGCCCCATAATATATTAAGGGGAGCTTACGAGCATCTCCTTCCAGCCGGACCGCTCGCTCTGTGCCGGGATGGAAGGAGCTGATGGGTGCGGGGGTTTTTGCCTGTGTCAGAAGCAGTGTCTCAGCCCCGAGCCCGGGACACAGGCAAAGCGAGAACCCTCCAGGCTACAGGCTCTGGCCGTCATCGCAATTTATAGGGGAACTTCGCCTTTTCCTACACGGCAATTATCTCCGGCCGGCCACGTGCGAGGGAACGAAAACGGCTCATTTAACGTCATTAAATGCAACTGTGGAGTAATTCAGGGCTGCGGGGGATCTTTGTAAAGATTTGCGCGGAGTTTGGGTGGTGAGGAGGTCCCCGGCCCGGGGCGGGCAGGGGGGTGGTGTCCAGCGCGTTTGCGGGGCGCGCCGGCGTGGCTGGGGCCGTTGAGGCGGCGCGGCGGGGCCGGGCAGGGGCAGCCCCCAGCCGGGGGCAAGGGGCGGTGGCGGGTCCAGCTCTGGCACAGCCAGGCCCTCCTCTGCCGTGGCGTCTGGCGATCCCCGGCAGGGGGGCAGGAATGGGGCCCTCGCCCGTGGCATCTCCTCGGCGCACCTGCGACCAGCGCTTTCCTCCGGAGCGTCGGTGGAACGGATAAAAACGACTTCAGCCGCCCAAACCAGTGGGGAGAAATAAAGTCACTAGTGTCTCTGGGGTTGTTTTCTGAGTGTGAATGGGCTACACTGATATCTGCATCGGCAAACAGTCGGGGGGCGTACATTTATTGGAAGGAACTAGTTTAAAATGTTCGGGACTGAAAGATGAGAAAATATATTTCCCGGTCAGTTTTTTCCCCTCTGAAACTTAGTCGTGTCAATAAAATATAAGTAAATCGTAAAAAAATACCGCGAGAAAACAGTCCAGACTTTGGCATAGCTTCAAAAATTGTTCTGAATTGTTGAGTAGATATTGAATACTTGAATGGTTACTGGTCCATCAACACAAACTCGAAATAAATTAATTCCCTTGCTGTAACGCCAACTAGCCTTTAAAAGAGCAATTGACTCGGTTTTAATTTTACAGCGATATTGTAGATAAAACGCTTGATTGCGATAACAATGCACCTTGTATTATTTATTTTCTGTTATGATAAAACGGGATCTAGGCACATATGTGTGAGTATATGTGATTAATCATTCTGAAAAAAATATTTTTTAAACAGAAACTCAATAAATACAGACTTTTCGTGTGCATTTCCGTGATAATTTTAATTCGTGAAGAAGCAAATTATCCTCATATAAACATGGTATAAGAAGTTGTCTCGGGAGGCATATAGGTGCACATATTGTATATATTAACATATATATAGTTAATATGTATTTGTTTCCAGGGGAGACAAGTGGAAATATACACAACACACAGTGACCAGGAGAAAGTCACACCACAGTAGTGCACAGAGTGAGTGGAATACGAAATGGACACGTAAGTCCTCGCAAAACTCCCACGCTGCAATGTGGTGTTAGGAAATATGGGAGAATGGTTAACAGCCAAAATAAAAATGCAATTAGTTTGATTATTTAAATATCAAGGGCGGTGCTGCAAAATGGGTCCTTTTTTTTCCTCTTAATGCAAACCCAGGCTTCTCAGCTACTAGCAAAGACAGAGTAATAACTAAAAAACCCCAGATTGTATATTTTCTCCAATTTGCAGTGTTGAAAGGTCTTTTTCAGCGGGAGAAAATAATAGAGGGAAGAGAAGAGTGGAAAACGGAAGGCGATAAGAAGAAAACCTGTCTTTGTTCTCTCTGGTTATTTTCTACTAATTATTCTGCCCATTGTGACAAAACAGCAGTTAAGGATAAATTAGTGTAAATAACCTCGCATTTCACTCCCAAACCATGCAACTTTCTGGTCCGAGCCGTGCCACGGTGTTTGTGTTTCTCCCCTTCACCTCAAACAGAAACTCATTGAGATTTCAGATCTTTGAACTTTGGACAGATCAAACTGCCAGAGCTCACCTTTGTCTCCAGTCACCAGGATTTAAAACATATGTAGCTTCATGGCAGAATCCATTTGTCTCTACGACGGGAAAAAAAAATTGCAATCTCCTCTCTTCTCCTCGCCCCAAAACTCCTACATTTAGTTGAATTCACTGAAACGACCATTTCCCAGAATGGCGCCTCTGCTGCGGGAGCATTGCTCGGATGGGTTTTGCCCAAGGGGGTTATTTTAAGGGAAGTTCCTAGCTGGTTCTCGTTGTTAATTTGCCACCACTGTTTTATTGTCGGTCATTTATTTTTTCCCATGAAATGTTCATACACCCGCTCGTTATTCCAAGGGGGAGCTACTGGCGGAATGGGAATTATCATTATTATTACTACTACTACTACTACTATTACCCCAACCGGCATGCAGAGCACTCTGACCCCGGGTGCTGCTGTGCCCCGCTGCCCCGGACATGCCCCGGCAGGCACGGGTGCCACGGCCCCCACCTCCCACCCTCGGTCTCCTGCCCGGCCCCGGTAGCCCGAGCCTTCCCGAAGGGCGGTGTCGCCCATCTGTGGTCAAGCCCCCGTCCCTCGTCTTCACTGGGTCCTCGGGCGGAATAGCGGGGCGGGGACGACCCGGGTGGACGTGTTTCAGGTAACGGCATTTCTGATGACGAAATTGACCCCCTTCACACACCTCTCGGCAGTGAAAGGGTGTCGATCCTGCCGTCGTCCGGGGGAAAAACCACCCCCAGCAGTTGGGGCGGGGGACATCCTCTTCACGGACGGGGCACCCGCTGGCCTTGAGCAGCAGCTAGGGGGCCCGTGTGCCCCCCAGGGCTGGCACCCGCTGCGGGAAGGCTCCCGGCGCTGCCCCACGCCGGTGAGACTGAGACCTTGGTGATTTCACCCTACGCATGGAGGTGCGTAGGCACTCCGGAGCCCTGCCGGCCCGCAGCCGGCTGTCCCCTCGTCCCCCACCAGCCCCGGGCACCGAGGGGCAGAGGTCCCGCCCCGAGAGCAAGGTCTGGCCCTCTTGCTGCAACCATTTCTATGGCAAACACCGCCTTCGTGCCCGGTGCCTCCAAGTCCTCCCTAATGAATCATCTACATTTGCAATCTACTGAGCAGCAACTGAACATTTTCCCCTTTATTCCTTCTCTTCTCCGAGCCTGCCCGGCGGGTTGCTAACACACGTTTACTCCGGTTATGACCGGCGGAAAATGTAAACATGTTGGTAACTAGGAGGTGGGCCTCATTCTGCAAGCCGGGATCTCTCCATAGTGACTCTCAGTAATGACCTCTTTAGCATAATAAAGCCCTGGGGGCGGGGAATCTTTGAACTGCGGGGCAGGAGATTGGAATAAGAGCATGTCTGAACTTATTCAAATGTATGCAACAAGTTTTCTAGTTCTAAGGTTATCTGATGTGAGCAACAGACGTTTTCCCTCTTCTTTGTTTCCTTGCCTGGTTGCTTCAGCTAAGGAAGTACTTTAGAAACTTCAGGTATGTCAGTACGTTATATGAAATAGAGAGGGAACAAAAAAAAGGCAACAAAAGCAAGCCCCGACCCCACACTTAGTGGAAAAAGCAATAATAGAGAAATATTGGTGTTTAGAAAAGGGGGATGCTCTCGCCTCCAAATATATGGCAGCAGACCTAACATCACGCCCCAGCCACCAGAAGCCCTGGCAGAACCATGAGAAACTGAGCACAGGGGTACCCCGCACAGCATCCCCTTCCCCGCTCACCGGGTTCTCCCTGTCCCCATCCCCCGGTGCCCGGNCACCACTGTTTTATTGTCGGTCATTTATTTTTTCCCATGAAATGTTCATACACCCGCTCGTTATTCCAAGGGGGAGCTACTGGCGGAATGGGAATTATCATTATTATTACTACTACTACTACTACTATTACCCCAACCGGCATGCAGAGCACTCTGACCCCGGGTGCTGCTGTGCCCCGCTGCCCCGGACATGCCCCGGCAGGCACGGGTGCCACGGCCCCCACCTCCCACCCTCGGTCTCCTGCCCGGCCCCGGTAGCCCGAGCCTTCCCGAAGGGCGGTGTCGCCCATCTGTGGTCAAGCCCCCGTCCCTCGTCTTCACTGGGTCCTCGGGCGGAATAGCGGGGCGGGGACGACCCGGGTGGACGTGTTTCAGGTAACGGCATTTCTGATGACGAAATTGACCCCCTTCACACACCTCTCGGCAGTGAAAGGGTGTCGATCCTGCCGTCGTCCAGGGGAAAAACCACCCCCAGCAGTTGGGGCGGGGGACATCCTCTTCACGGACGGGGCACCCGCTGGCCTTGAGCAGCAGCTAGGGGGCCCGTGTGCCCCCCAGGGCTGGCACCCGCTGCGGGAAGGCTCCCGGCGCTGCCCCACGCCGGTGAGACTGAGACCTTGGTGATTTCACCCTACGCATGGAGGTGCGTAGGCACTCCGGAGCCCTGCCGGCCCGCAGCCGGCTGTCCCCTCGTCCCCCACCAGCCCCGGGCACCGAGGGGCAGAGGTCCCGCCCCGAGAGCAAGGTCTGGCCCTCTTGCTGCAACCATTTCTATGGCAAACACCGCCTTCGTGCCCGGTGCCTCCAAGTCCTCCCTAATGAATCATCTACATTTGCAATCTACTGAGCAGCAACTGAACATTTTCCCCTTTATTCCTTCTCTTCTCCGAGCCTGCCCGGCGGGTTGCTAACACACGTTTACTCCGGTTATGACCGGCGGAAAAATGTAAACATGTTGGTAACTAGGAGGTGGGCCTCATTCTGCAAGCCGGGATCTCTCCAAAGTGACTCTCAGTAATGACCTCTTTAGCATGATAAAGCCCTGGGGGCGGGGAATCTTTGAACTGCGGGGCAGGAGATTGGAATAAGAGCATGTCTGAACTTATTCAAATGTATGCAACAAGTTTTCTAGTTCTAAGGTTATCTGATGTGAGCAACAGACGTTTTCCCTCTTCTTTGTTTCCTTGCCTGGTTGCTTCAGCTAAGGAAGTACTTTAGAAACTTCAGGTATGTCAGTACGTTATATGAAATAGAGAGGGAACAAAAAAAAGGCAACAAAAGCAAGCCCCGACCCCACACTTAGTGGAAAAAGCAATAATAGAGAAATATTGGTGTTTAGAAAAGGGGGATGCTCTCGCCTCCAAATATATGGCAGCAGACCTAACATCACGCCCCAGCCACCAGAAGCCCTGGCAGAACCATGAGAAACTGAGCACAGGGGTACCCCGCACAGCATCCCCTTCCCCGCTCACCGGGTTCTCCCTGTCCCCATCCCCCGGTGCCCGGGGCCGGTGCGCACCCCTCCCGGCCGCTTGGCCCCGCGGACACGGAAGCAACCCAAGAGCCACGGCGCATCTCCTCGGGTCTCCCTTAAAACCACCCCCACCGGGGCACCGGTGTCCAGAAGATGGGGAAAAAAAGAGCCCCTGGCCGGTGCAGAGCAGAGCTCTCCCCACCCCCCGGGCAATTGTTCCCTTGAGCCCCTATTAATGCGGGACATATGTTATCCACAGGCAGTAGGCAGCGGTAAGGGTTCGCCATCTAACTTGTTGCTCAACTTACGAGGCGGTTCTCATCTTCTCATCAAAAGCCGCCGGTCTTTCTTCAGCCGTATGGACAAAAATGTGAACAACAATGCCCGCCTCCCTTCACTTCAAAAGCTGCCATCGCGGAGGCTACCCAGAGAATTTTCTCTCTGCCTTTCATTCCCGGTTTGAAAAAAGGCACTACAGGGCCAAGGCGCTCCTAATACTCTTTGATGGGGATTGAATTCATTATCTCCAATAACACAATTGTGCTTGGCCAACGAAAAGAGCAAAGTAATACTCATCTAGAATTAGAGAGCGGGGCTCAGAAGAAAGGGAGCGGGAGAGTGAGGGGGATGGGGGCATTTCAAAGGAAAAAGGGGGGGGGGGGAATGAGAAAACACCTATATCGAAAATCGGCTTGGAAGGAGGGGGTCCCCAGCAGTTTAAATTACAGAAGTGTATTAAGTGGCGCATTGTACTGCTCAAGGCGCGTTGGTGGTCTGACTGCGCTTTCCTCCCTTGGCCGGCCGGGTCGGCACCGCCTGTCTCGGAGGTTCTCGACATTCCCTTTCCCGGGACGGTCCCGGGGCCGGCGGGCCCCGCCGCTCCACTACCTGCCCCGGCGCACCTCTGCGCTCATCCCCGCGCGGGCCGGGCTAACGGTGAGGGGACCTCCCTGCCTTGGCACACCGGCCCTTGCTCGGGGGGAGCCGCAGCACCTGCGGTCCCCGCCTGCTCCAGCCGGCGTCGCGGAGACTTTGCAGCGATGGGGAACAGCCACAAGCACAGGACAGGCCAGCAGGAAAACAGCCCTCCCCCACCCCCCATCTTCAGCGACCGCAGGGACACCCAGGAGCCTGTCCAGCTGGGCTTGGGATGGGATCTCTCAGCACCATCACACCCCGACACCATCCAGGGCAACGGGCTTGCAAACGCATCCCAGCAGGGATTACCGCCTCCGGTGGCAGCAGGCACAGCCCCGGTTACCGCGGATTCGGTCTCGTCAGTTGGAGGGCAAGAGATGGAGGAATGAATGAATGAATGACGGAGCGAATGAATGAATGAATGAGCGGAGCGAATGAATGAATAACACACACAAAAATAAATAAATAATCGAGCACAAAAATCAACCGATTGGAAAACCGCTGTGTTAATATGAGAGATTAAAATATTTGCCTGTTTGGTTTCCAGCGTTAATGCTTTCTATCGGGTGTTATCCAAACAGGCTGATTTTCAAAGCCAAGCAAAATATAGCGATGAGCCGCTAAAGGCATTGCACGCGTGACGGGCGGTTACAGGGCCCTGTGCGGGTGGTGGGCGGGCGTGTGTTACACGCGCGTCCGCAGGCACACGGAGCGACGGCGGGACGGGCTGGAGCCGCACATCCCCGTGTCTCACAGGCGCACGCGCGTCTATCCCACCGCAGAACCCATTCGTGCTTCCGACTTCCCCTCGCCCACCGCAGGGGCCCGGAGGAGGTTACGCCGGCGCTGACGAGGACGGGGGAGTCCCCAGGACCGCCGGAGATGCTCCCGGGGGTTCGCGGGGACGGGCGCGGAGCCCCAGCCCCGCACCCTGGGCGTTTGCCATGCCTCGCAAGTGATGCCTTCGAAACCCTTCTACCCAGGCAGTGCCCTTCAGGCGTTGGCAGTTACACGAAAGGGGCCCTGCAAAGCGCATCGGTCACCCAGGGACCTCCTGGCTGCTCGGGGAGGTGGGAGTGGAAAAGGGGGGGGGGGGCGGCGGGCAGTGGGACACCCCCCTTCCCAAGAGTAAAATTGCGCCCCTCACCCTAAACTGGGAGCCGGGGACCCTCAACTGGCCAGCTGAGGCATTCCCTCTGGGAATAAGAAATCCTATCGCCTTCGGTGGGAGGTTCGCCCCAACACACGTTGGCCAAAGGGGGAGACAGGAGGAGAGAGGGACGACCTCTTCCAGCCCCCGTGAGGCTTTCCTCGTGTGCAATAATGCTGACCCTGTCGCCTTTCCTCTCACAAGACAAAGCTGACCTTGACAGGGCTGGTTTCTGTGTATCCACACTCCTTTTAAACACTCCCTAGGCAGGGGGTAGGTTTTTTTCTTTTCATAATGAGTGTGGACCGAGATTACACTGACTTCAGCAGAGACCGAGGTTCAAGGATTTCAGGATATTTCCCACTTTGTAAAGTGCCTTAGGTGTTTATTTTTATTTGAGGGGAGGGAGTTGTTTGTTTTTGTTTTGTTTTTGTTTTTGTTTTTGTTTTTGTTTTTGTTTTTGTTTTTAAGAAATAAAAAAAATCTAGAATAAGGTGGTTGTTCCCAGGGAAAGCATTAGTAAAATACTCTTGTCTTCTGCAGAAGTAGGAGCAAACCTCACGTTATTTCTCCCGAGGTCTGTTTAGACCAAGCACATGTGTTAACTGGATAACTAAGCCTTTCACTGTTTGTAGTTAACCTCCGCGTGCATAATGACTTCTCCAAAGTATGCATTAAGTGACCACATACTTCATGTCCAAGAATTACTTTTTACAAATCAGCTTACCTTAAAGTTGAATGTGCCATTTATACTTTTACACAACAGACGTTAATTGTTACAAGGGAGCCCTTTGGTCTATTAGAAATAATTTGTTTCGTGCTGTAGCACAAACAGAGGATTAGGAGTTCAGGTAAGGAATAAGCAGCAGCAACAACTTAATTCCTAGGCAACAAAGATCCTGCTTTCACGCCAGATTTCTTTCTAGTAAAAAGCAGAACACGGCACCATCTCCAGCTCGCTGGACCAGTCAGACACTAGCTAGCCTGCATTTAATTCTGGTTTAAATCTGTCCAGGGTTTGCTGCCCTTCACCCCTTCCAAGGCCAAAAGTTACCCGTAGTGCTATGCAGTGCTAAGTAAAAATAAACACAAGCGATTCGCCAAATTAAACAGATTTTTTTTTTAAATACCATGATTTAACAAGCAGAGGTAGAAGGCAGCTCTGTGAATTTAATTTTCACCAGTGAAACCAGTACAAAGGCAACTGGATTTAATAATTTGGTCTGACGGCTGTTTTTTTTTTTTTCCTGCAATCACTGTCATATTCCAAATTAATGTAGAAATTATAAAAAACCACCACGTTTAGGATGGAGACCCTCTTTCCCTTCCAGCTACTGGGCACTGGCAGAGCATCCCAGTGGCCCAACCCTCACCCCCCACCTCAGTGGGCCGGTGGGTGGCTGGGGCAGACACAATTTATTTCAGGGTTTTCGTGGGTGTTTCAGCAGAGGGGACAACCTGTGCACATGCGGTGGCCAAAGCCACTCAGAACATTTTAAGCTTTGGAAACAAGCCCAGCAACAAACGGATCCCGAGCTCTGACCCACTGGCTTCAGTCTGTGCTGAAACCAGCTTGGCCATCTGTGACAGATGGCCTCGAGATGGAGGCTTTGGGTGGGGGGGTCCTGTGGCCTCCCACTGCCACCCTGAGCTGGGTGCCGTGGAGGAAGCTGTGGGCAGCCTCAGCCTGGCTGTTTCACCCCTAGATGCTCCTGCTTCTCCACTCACTTTTCATGGCTATTGGAGCCCTTCAACAACAGTGAATTTGGGAATGGCTTGCTCAGACCATGATCTCAAAATTTAAATAAACACAAATGAGAGACATACCAGGTGATGCAGTAAAAACCTTTTGCGCGCCTGTATGAATGCAAGCCACTAGGTCAAACATACCTGAGGACCAAGATGGTTAAGGAGAGACAGCCAAGAGATACATAGCAATTGTCCTGCTGAATGAAAGCAATCTCCAAATGCTTCCTCTTAGCTCCACACGATATTTTATCGAAGCCTACTTTAAGAATAAAACAATCTGAGATCACCCTCCGAACACCACTAAGCAAGGGAAAGAGGTGTTTAAGGATGCTGAAGAATGGCTGGAGGACTCTGGGGCTGCAGATAGTTCCTACTCTTCCATTATCAGCAGTGTAGATTAGCTGGTGGGTTTGCTTCTGCCGCTTCTAGGAATCTGGGAGAGACCAACTTACTGATGAGTTTCTTCCTCACTGCGACTCAGTCTTACACACAAGCACAAACACACACACAACTGGACTCAAAGCATCTCCAGGGGAGAGCTGCATTGAGAGGTCAGCTGCTTAATGCAGGCCCACAAGGAGAGAACTGTCTGGGCTTCTGCTGTGCTCAAGCCAAATGAATGCTGGAAATAACTTAGTGGCAGAAGCAGAGGGCCTTCAAAGGTATTTCCAACCTTTGGTTATCAGCTCTTTAAAACAGGGACCATTATTTCACTCTGTTACAGAGCATGTTACAATCCACGGGTTGGTGGAATGCAATAAATAAATAAGACCTAATTAAATAATAACAATTCTAAGTAATTCTAAGAGATGCACAACATTTGTGGGGTGGAGCTGCAAGAGCCACTCAATATTTTTAGCAGTAGTTCAGATTTTTAAAGCTTGGAAAAACTATGTGTTTTTCCAGACTCATCTTGATGCTATGAAAATATGTTTTTTTCACTAAAAGTAAATAAAGGATACGGTATTTTTCACACATTGTCTGATAACAGGGGTTTTTCATACAGTAGTTCCAAACTTTCTGGCAAATACACGTTCCCCTGAGAAACAGGAAAATTTCAGTCTACTGTACTGGAAGATTAATCAGTTTCTGGTAAGACACGAGACATTAAAATGTATTAATAAGTTTTCTAAGGCATAAATGTGTTGTCATTGTATATAACGTCGCCATTCTTGAAATGCTGGAATAGAATAAACGCTACAGCATATATTAATCAGAAAATGCATTAATGGCAAGGAGTCATTCCTTTTCAGATTTGCAATATTTAGAAGAAGGAAGGTCACTGCACTTAACCAGGTGCATTGTTTGTGAAAGGACAATTTAAGAACAAACAATCAATATATATATTTTCAATTGAATGCTTCTTAATAGGTAGATGCTCCGGACTGCAGCAAATACACAGCACGTGTCAACGAGGTCGTGAAGTACAATAGTCCTGTTCCCACGCTGGTAACCTTAGTAAGTTAAAAAAAATAGAAGAGGGAAAACCACAGAGAACACATCAGCTATCATTATAGTTTAAAAAAGAAAAAAAATCTTTTTCTCATTTTTTCCCTAGAAGTATCAATAACTCCTTTCAATATTGAGCTGCAAACCACAGCTAAAACCCAATGAAAATAGTCAATATACAGACACACGAAGAAACAGAGCTCTTTAATTTACCGAAGACACAGGCTGGAGCTCTCCTCATCTGCAAGGACCTGTGCTCTATGGGCTTTGCGGTTTGGCACATGCCACACGCCCGAGCCAGTACGAGTGGAGCACGATACTTACAAAATTAAACATCTACGTGGAAAAAAAAAAAGAGTTATTCCACAATAATACTGGTTTAAGTACAAAATTATTGATCGGTTTACTAAACATAGGGGAGTCTCAAAATGATCACAGGACGAATTAAGGCTCGGGAAGCCGAAAGGCGTTCGCAGTTCGCTTGCCCAGCGCCCTCCTTGCCCCGCCGGCTTCAGAGCGGCTTAATGGGGCTTCGCCTCCTTTTGGGGGGGCAGCGGGGCTCCCCGGAGGCTCCCGCGCCCCGGACGGTCACCAACGCGGCTGCAGAGCGCCGAGCGGGGGGACCCGAAACGCAGCCACGCGCGGGGATTTCCTCCTTTCCCGTCCCTCCCCCCGTCCCACGGGCACACACCGGCCTCGGGTGCGTGGACTGCCACCGACGGCAGCGGGAGCACATTTGTCAGCTGTGTCTCTGTTAAAATCTTCGCGCCCCCAGCTGCTAAAAGCGAAGGTTCAGCGCTCCCCGCCCCGGCCCGTCGCTGCGGGCAGCAGCCGGCCGGGGAGTGCCGGGGAAGCGGGCAGGGGCCAGAGCGCTCCCGCACGCCGGGGGATTTCCTTCTCCTCCTTCTCTTCCTGCTGCCGGCCGAACCCCGGGGCGAGCTGGGGCAGAGGCACCCGGCGGCGGCCCCCGTGGCACAGAGCCCCCAGCCCCCGCCGGGCCGCGGCCGCCTTCACCTTGCCGGGGGGTCACTTGTGCTTCCAGCCACCGCTGAGACGCCTGGGCTGCAGCTCCCCAGCGGGTGGGTATCTACTAAAACTGCCTACCTGTCTGAAAGGTTATTTGTTCATTTTTTGAGCACGAAGTTTTCTAAAGTTTTCTTAAAAAAAACCTGGACCCCTCTCTCAAACACCCCAAAGCCCTTGTCTAAGTCAGGCTTAAATAGTTGTCAATGGTTCCTGTAATAACCATGAAATCAAGTCACCTCCATGCCAAGGGGCTTGCAATGTGTGTGAAAATGCCAGCCCTGTTGAAGGTGGATGTGAAATCTGATCTTACTTCAGGTTCAACGGAAAGACCAAAATGATTCATGCTTGACCGTGTCTCCTTGATATTTCTTATTTCTATTTTTCCTGCTTCCTCCCTCCTGTCTCCTGCTCTACACTCGTTCCAAGGGGTCCTTCAAACACTCAAGGAGTGTAAGAACAATGCTCTATGCAGTATTTCCTTGAAGGGTTTTATTACTAGGCTATCTAGAACAAAAACAAACGCATTTCGCAAAATGCCTCTCTAAAAGAAAGGCAGACGGTGGTTGTTAAAAAAGGGGAGGTTACATGGCAAGCCACTGGTGCATTTAATAGTATCGTCTCTTTCCTTCTGAGCTGCACGATATTTGGTCTTTATTTTGAGCAGTCATCATGAATGCCTGATTCCTGCCTTCAGTTTTAAGAAGTTCGCTCCACAGATGATGGACACCTTTTTCCCTGTCAGGGGTGGCAACACCCATTGCCCTCTGCCAGGTGTCCTACAACATCTGGAGGTGAAGGGGGGCAGCTCTTAGCAAAAAGGACCCTGGTCTTGGGGAAGCCAGGCTCAAGCAAGATCCTGGAAAGCCAGGGAGAGGGCCTTTGACTGTGGAGCATGAGAGAAGCAGGGATGGGAATAATAAGCAGTGAGGCCTTGGAGGAAAGATTGAGGATGTGGAAGGAAGGAACATAAAGCAGACAGTAAGCGGGGGAAGGTGAACCAAGCGGTCAAAAGTCAGGAGAAACTGAAGGATTCTGGGAAAGGGAGATGACTGTGGGAGCAGATGGCTAATAGGGGACACAGGACAGCATGAAAGTGGACCACACCTGGAGCAGCTGTCTGCCTTTTCTAGGAAGTGAAAAGTAACAGGAAAGCAATTTACTGGCTGTTGCCCCCCCATGCAGGTGATAGGAGACATACAGTGGAAGTGTGCCTCTGAATGGCAAACAAGGAAGCTTGCTCTTTTATGTGTGTGTGTTTAAGGTTGAATTTTGATCCCGAGCTGACGTCATGCAAATCAAGGGTTGGCTGCTTCCCTCTAAAGGCAACAGGAACCCAAGGAATCAAGTTAAAACAAAGAGTTACCAATGGTTAAATATCCCCTGGTTTGGGGTGCAGGGAAAGGCTGACCCAGGAGTTTCAGAAGCTGCTGTCACCTTTGCCAGTGGTCAGGAATAACCACGGCCATTTATCTGCAGCACACACCAGGCCGTTTATAAACCTGTGGAAGGACAGTCCCTGCTGCTGTGCTGCACGGACTAAGGAGCAGCGAGATAGGATCGTTTGGTGTTTCTTGTATTATAATGTCACAGTGTCTCCAAGTTGGTTTTAAAGCATGTGAGAGCATGTGGAGTGTACTGATGCAAAAGTTACAAAGCTATAGGCAATAGAGACTCAGGTTAGATAAGGGGCTGCCTGGGTGGAGCAGGTGAACAATGCACGAAAGTGCTTTTCTTTCACTGATCTTGGTTCAAATTAAGGTTAAATTCCAAGGGGAGTGTGTTTTTTTTTCTCTCTCTCTCAACCTCCCTCTCTCTCTCTCCAGGAAGAGATTTTAAAGGACATCATTTTCAGTTTAAAAAAAAAATCACAAAGAAAGATACATGTTAATACAAATGTAGCATTCCACAGAAGGGAGCTAAGAGCTGCTGGTGTCGCACCCATGGCTTTCATTCAGCCAACGCGAGTTCAGCAGTTTCAGCACCTGGCAGGAGCAGGATTGATCCTGCTGTCAAGAAACAGCTCTAACAAAAGCAAGACTGCATACAAGCTACAGAATCTATATAGAAAAAATGCTGATATACAGGAGTGGAAAATGGGTGTATGAAAATAATACATAGAATTCTATTAATTTTTACTAAAATGGCACAGTTCCTACTTTGTATGGCTTAGAAATCCATGCCTTTATCCATGGAAAAAAAGGTAAATTAAAATCTCATCTATGCGAGTATACAACAGAAGGCAATAGAACATGGATTTTGCTACTGAATCTACAAAATTGGGTGCTTTATCTAAAGGAAAAAGGCAACAATGATTCCAGCTAGATACTCTGAGACGTGCTTTTGTGGGAGGGGGGAAGGAAAAAAGAGTTGGATCAGCTTCTTCACAAAGCGAACTTCATAGAATGTGTTTTGCAACCTGTCCATTGTTTTTCTGCTTTAGAGACAATGTTCCAGGGCACTGTAAGAAAGTGCAATAGATTCTCTGCTTCCAAAATCTGAAAGGAGGAATGTGGGTTCTCCTGTGATAAGAGCTACCCAAAGTGCAGGGACAAAGGTGGCACACATTTAATGCTGGCTTTTCTTTGGTATGAAAAGAGCTCTTGAAAATCAAAGGGGAAATCTGTGGTCTTGATCCCATGAGATAGTATGAGTTTGCTATAGGGGAGTTCTTGGTTTTCAAAGGAGTCCACAGGACCTACACACTGCTCTCTAACTGGAGGGGTGTAATCAGCTCTGCCATGTCTAGGGCCATTTGTCACCCCTCTGACTGCTTTTGTCTTTTAAGACACATGAGACAAAAAAATACGTTACATGCCAGCACAAACTACCATTTCCCCCTCGGTAGTAAGACTTATTTGCAATATACACAGTACATCGAATCATAGAATCATAGAATGGTTTGGGTTGGAAAGAACCTTCAAGATCATCGAGTTCCAAACCCCCTGGGCAAGGACACCCCCACTAGACCAGGTTGCTCAAAGCTTCATCCAGCCTGGCCTTGAACACCTCCAGGGATGGGGCCTCCACAGCTTCCCTGGACAACCTGTTCCAGTGTCCAACTACCCCCACAGTGAAAATTTTCTTCCTAATATCTAATCTAAATCTACCCTCTTCCAGCTTATACCCATTACCCCTTGTCCTCTCACTACACTCCTGATAAAGAGTGCCTCCCCATCTCCCCTGTAGGCCCCCTTGAGGTACTGGAAGGCTGCTATCAGGTCTCCTCGGAGCCTTCTTTTCTCCAGGCTGAACAACCCCAAATCTCTCATCCTGTCCTTATAGGGGAGGTGCTCGAGCCCTCTGACCATTTTCATGGCTCTCCTCTGGACTCTCCCCAACAGGTCCAGGTCTTTTTTATGTTGGGGGCCCCACATCTGAACACAGCACTCCAGGTGGGGTCTCACGAGAGCAGAGTAGAGGGGGAGAATCACCTCCCTTGACCTGCTGCTAATGCTTCTCTTGATGCAGCCCAGGACACGGTTGGCTTTCTGGGCTGCAAGCGCACACTGCCGGTTCATGTTCAGCTTCTCATCAGCTAACACCCCCAAGTCCTTCTCCTCAGAGCTGCTCTCAGTCCATTCTCTGCCCAGCCTGTATTTGTGCTTGGGATTGCCTTGACCCACGTGCAGAACCTTGCACTTGGCCTTGTTAAATTTCATGAGGTTTGCATTGGCCCACCTCTCAAGCCTGTCAAGGTCCCTACATACTACAGAAACATAAAACCCAGACTTTCTTTTATGAGCTTTGCCTCTTCTCCCCCACCAAAATAAAATATCATCCCCCACTATTAAAGTGATTGTTCTTAATATTGACCCTCAGTAGCTCCTCATTACCACAAGAAGGCTGCAGCATGGACATAAGAATGACTGCTTGATGTGTCTTACATGGGTCTACCACCCAAGGTAGCTGTTCTAGGTGTATTTCAACCAAAGTGCTAACATTCCTAGGAACACTTGGGTCAAAAACCAGTGCTACTCCATGCCAGTCCACCTAAAAAACATTTATTTTAAGTGTTGCAGAGCACACAGCTCTGATAGCATTGCTTAATCAAACAGTAGTAATTTAGGGTCCATAAGTGTCATAGCTGATGGTTGAATGCAGACTACTGATGGACTGGAAGCTAAATTACCAGCTGGATATCCCTCTAGCTGTGAGGGACAGACACTGGTGTCAGGTAGGACAAATCTCAAGAGAATTCAAGGTTCTGCCTCACAGATGTTGTGAAGTGCCTTCCAGGGAGGGCGGATACTCAATGCTGGCACTCAGATCTGCAGTTCTGTTCTTGTGATATCCTTCCTTATGTCTTTGAGTCCTGCTTTTGACCTCCTCCCTCTTAACCAGCACCAGTGCCGTGTTTCTCACCCTCTTTTTCTGATAAGTGCAGTATCACTCTTCCTACTCAGCAGCTGTCATCCCTTCGTGCCAGCCCTCCCCGCCTCTTGGCACTGCTCCCTCTCACGCTTATGCCAAGAACAGCCTCGCCTCCTCCCCGGGAGCAGAGCAATACTCCTGCCCATCAGTTCTGCCCCCCAAATCACTTCTTTCCCTTCACATTCCACTAACCTCTACCCAGCCACTATTCTTACCATCCTTTGACTCAGCTCAAATTACAGTGTAATTAAAATCACCATGGAACACAACTAAACCAACAAGATTAACTACACAATGACTTCAGGGATTTTTTGGAGCAGTCTTACAAGACATCTACCTGGCTTCAGCAATTTTGACATTCAGATAGTTAAGACAGGGATATATTCCTTTCCAAATTGGGCAAGAATCATGGTCCAGCCATAAAAATACAGGACACAGGCAGGCATCAGCATTAATGAAGCAGAGTTCACTGAAAAGAGCTTCCTAACTCTATTTTACTGTCTTTCAGCTTGCTCTTTCATTATTGCTTTCTGCCTCAGATAATTTTATGTCTGGTCTCTTCCACATCCATAAAATTTTAGGGAGGAATGGACCACAAACACGTGTACTCTGAAGGGATGTCTAGGGCTGACACTGAGCCCAAGGTCCTTGGGGGATGCTGTGCCTTAGAGAATGAGCATGGTCCTTGGAATCAGGAAAGGACTCAGTAAGGGCAGGAAGAGATCATTTCCATGCAGACCATGTTTGAGAGCAGGAAAGGAGTGTTGTGTCCAAGTCAAGCATCTGCATGCCCAAGAATTACAAATGCCATACTGTCTGAGCAATACCTGATAAGTGATATCAGAAACTCACCCTGTTCAGTTTCCAAAAGCAGATTAATGGTAATCTCTTCATGGTCCCCAGTTATCAAAATGGGTAAGGATTTGAGGTAGTAAATTGCTCTTTAAGTTCTCAGGAAAAAGAACTGTAATGAGACCTACTTGTCTGAAATTGAAAGAAGACAAAGACAAGAAAACAAGTTCAATAACAGCAATAGATTCTTTATGGAGTCCTTAGTCAGGGATATGTAATTCCTCACATCTGTAGTTCCACCTGAAGGCCTGGGACGTGCTTAAGGTTTAACAGACCAAGGGTGCTGGAATTAATGCAGGTCTGGTTGGTATCCAGCTTTCCTAGGGTGAGTGCACCAGCAAAGAACAGTAAACCAAGGAGGAGCCTGCCATGTGGCTTTCAGCTGTTGAACCATTCTGTAGGATCTCTCACCTTCGTAATGCACAACAGCTTTTCCAGCCAAGGAAATATTTTTCTTTGTGTTGAACTATACTATATGCACATATTATAATTACCATAAATCAACATGGTAGCTAGCTAGATACATGTATTGTATATGAATCACTTAGGTAAAAGAGTAACTGAATAGGAACTAAAGACATAATATACAGGTTTTGCAAGCAGGGGGTGGGGTGCGGTGGAAGGAGGGAACAGGACATGCCAATGACAGGTGGTGGTATATCTCCTACACATCCTGGGTCAAGAGGGTAATATGTGGTTCAGCCTGCCAGACCTCAGCTTGCTTTACTATTAGTGGAAAGCAATAGTCACAGCACCTAGTTAGACACCTGTGGCAGGTGGTTCTAGAAGAGCCCTAAGAAGATAAAATGTCAATAGCCCTGAAAAAAAAAAAAGCAAGACTTTTAATGAGACAGTAGGTAGCAGGTCAATAACAGTGGTCGGATCTATAGGAAATGAGGCTGTGCGAAGGTGAAGTTCTGGATGAAACACCTCACAGCATGTAACATTAGTAATTTGCAGACCAGACCTCAACGGCTAGAAAATTACAATGATAACACCATCACTGAAAATCAGGGTGGGTAGTTACAAGAGGCAGTTGTGGATTTGCTGTATAGAACTGTTGAGAATGCTCCTGTGGGGTTTCACAGAAACACACGCTGATGAAAGTGCATTTTCTTTAGGTACAGGCAGTTCTGATTTATAAGAGTCTTACTCTAGTGGCTGTTAGAGCTCTGGGGAAATAAAGTTATCATCAGCAGACAAGAAAAATGTGGAGGAAGCAGGGCATTTAGCTGCTGGAAAAGCAATTGAGCTGAGGTTCTCCATTATGTGATCAAAGAAGAGCAAAACTGTGAAGTTTTCTGGCCTTTGTTCCTGCACATGCTATAGCAGTCGTATAGCTACAGCAGTTTGCTGTATCCAAATGTTTGGTGCTGTAGTTGTGCAGATATGAGCAGTCCCTCTTGCCCTCCACAGACATGCCTGCACACTGGCAGCACGACTCTTAGTCAAGCCTTTGCTTAACACACAGTGCAGGGTGAGTTCGCACATCTTTGTGCTTGCTTTTCCTGCACCTCAGACTCTATCCAAAAGGACTATAAAAGGGTGCAGCTAGTCCCATATGCAATGCCTTTTGTTCAGAACAGAAGAACTGCAGCCCAGCAGTGAGCCCTGCTCTGAAAAGACCAGGCAGACAGATGTCTCCAAAGCCTGAATTCCTGAGGCAGATTTCACTCAGAATGCATCTATATTTGTGTTCTGTTTGCATTAGGAGCACATTTTAAAAGCCACTCTCCCAGCTGGCTCCACTTTCTGTGCTTTGGTTCATGTCCCAAAGCGGCCTTGATGCACTCAGGATCCCACAGAAATGACACAAAACTGAGAGATGCTCTTCTACCGCATGCTACCAGGCAGCCCAGCCCAGGGACTACCATGAAGCTAGCCCCAAATGCACAGCAGTTGGCCATGGGGGGTTCCATGCTAACTTTTTGCTCTAGGGATCTGCTTCTCCTGCACTGCCTGACCTGGTAATCTAGACTTAGTCTCAGCTCTTCCAGCAGAGGTGCAGCCATCAGCTGAGCACAACCCTGGTTCATGCACCTGTGATGTGTTCCTCACGCTAACAAGGATGTGCAGAAACACTGAATGTAGTCCAACAAGTGGATCAAGTGAATGGCTTAGCTGAGATTTGAATGCCTGAATCAAACAGAGGTGACCAGGCACGGACAGGCACTAATTGTTGTTAAGGGCAGGAATGGTATTAAAAACTTGTTTCCGGTCCTCTATGGACACAGAGGCCAGTGGTTCCCTGTCTGCTGGGAGCACACAGCCAGACGGTATCTCAATACCCTACAAGGATCTGCGAAGCACTGTCTGTCCAACTTCCTCCCTCCCTTTCTGTCTTGACCTCTGCTTCCCCACTCAGCTCACCAGCATGTGCAGCACCACCTCTCTTGGCCACAGCTTGTCTGATCAATATTTAGTTGGCTGGCTTTTATGGACACCTGCTGAATTAAGGAGGAACTTACCTCAGCATAGGAGATGTCTGGGCCCAAGTGGTCATATGGTCTGAAAGGCCAAGTGAGCATCTCTACCTTGGCAGTGCAAGTGTGTGCTCCAGGCAAGGAATCCTGCACCCCTAGGGAAGGGGGAACATGGGTCATCTAGTCAGCAGAAGGTATGACTGCCTACATCACGCTGCTGCTGAACCTCAGTTACTGCACACAACAAAGATGCCCCCGCAGGATAATATCCCTTGGAGGAACAGCCAGTCCCCAAGACCACGCTAACCTTTCTGAGCCCCATTCCCTGTGACAGATCCCCTGGAAACCCACTCCCTTTCACAGTATGCCCTCTATCTTTGGATGCCCTGAAACTCCACAGGTTTCCCTTTGCCTCCAAAGGAGCCCCTCTCCCTTCTGCAAAGCTGAACATTGCTGCAACTGGCAAGAGGAAACAACAAAATACATCAGGATGGTACAACTCAGTTTTGTTGACTCTCTTGGGAAGCTGTAACCAGTTCCAGAGATTTTTCCATGGCACAGTAACCGAACAGTCTATAAAGCAGTCCAACAAGGGTATTACTTTTCTTAAAGATTACAAAAATTATTTTGTACATATAAAATTTGTTGCTGATATGATTTTGTAGCTTGACTTAAAGCAACTACTGAGTAAATAAAGGCACATTAAAATTTAAGCCACCAAATGACAACTTTGCTATAGACATAGCCCTTACGTTTATTCATACAGCAACAACTCATTATCTTGGAGTAATAATGGAGACAGCCCAGAATTAATCCCTGAGAGCTGTAAATTAGCAAGGGCCTGATCTTCCAGATGTTCCCAGTGGTCACTTGTCTGGTCCACTGAAAAGGCCCCTCAAGCTGTTTGTCACTGCTTTCCTACGCAGAACTGCCACACATCCAACCACGCAACTCAGCAGTGCCTAAGTTAGCTAAACTACTATCAGCTGGGTTAACCAAGCCCTGCTCATTCTCAACTCACCTGGACAGCAGAAGCCATGACTTTCTAAGCCAGAGAGTGGGAACCATTAGGAATGTGATAAAGAGCTGTGGATGGCTAGAGGTGGCATTTCACAAGTATACCTGAGCCAGATGAGTGCTTTGACATCTGGGAGCACTGACTGCACCAATAGAGGTGGTAAGATCTGCCTAGAAAATCCTCAAGTCTACTTTAGTCAATTCTAATCAGGCTCAGAGTGAAGAAGTAAAAGATACAGTCAAATGATCATTTAGGCATTTATTTTACTAATTTAGGGATAAAGTTATATTATTATTGATTTTCCTTTTAAATGTGCTGAGAGTTATTAATGAAAATTGTAGAAGGGATCAGATCCTACTAAATATAATTCAATATTTACTATTTTGATATAATAACTTTTTGTGTCATATTTTTACCAAGAAAGCCTTAGCAATAGGACAACTGCCATTTCTATTGCTCAACTTGTGAGAAGTAGAGGGGACACTGCCAATTTTCATATTGATTGTACACTGACCAAAACAACAAAATGTTAATTAGAAATGTTGTTTTATTTGAAATTTAGGACCAAGGTAGCTTGCCCTATCAAGCAAGAATTTAGTGAAAAAACTGAACACAGACAAATTTCAACAAATTTCCTAGCCTTATGCTCACACGCTAACTGTAACTTTAGTGACACACCTACTTTCAAATATTACAACAGCTGTATGTTGCTTTGACTTCCACGAAGTTTTCAAGACTTCTATGTGTAAGCAAAGCAAAGCATTTCTGTCACTCATTGTAACAACTTTTCCTCATCTTCCACATCTGAAGCAGGCAAAGCTTCAACACTCATGTGTTTTTGGATTTCACCCAATTCCTTTCTGCTGTTCTCTTCAAAATTTAATTTCAGTCTTGCACTTTCTCTGTTACTCTTGTTGGTCCCAATGTGTGCCTTCCTTGTCTAATGGGAAGAAGAGTCCCATTCAAAGCTATGATTTATCTACGTCTTTCTCAGTTTGCTGATTTGAGCTCATAAGCCTAGGCCCAAAATGTTTGATATGGTGTTTTGGAGCCCCATAGCTCCATATCCGTATCCTATACTGTGGATACAGAGCTCCACATTTTTGGACTGTGGGTGAGGGTAGTGTCCCCACCAATGAGAATATGTCTGAGTGGTAGAGCTGGTCTACCATACCACAGCCATAGCTTGAAGCATCTCATTTTCTGCACTGCCATTTTAGAACAAACCGACACAGCAAATGTCATAGCTGATCACATTCCTAATCTTTATTTGTGCATCTCCCTCTCTTGCTTAACTCTGCTGATAATGTCTAGTAACCATAATCTCTAATATTGATGTTCTCCATGCATTGGTAGAATGTTAGGGGTGAGTGAATAAATTTTCCCTACATAAAAGTGGAAGAAACAAAGCTGATAATTTTTTATAGCCTGTTAAAGTACCAAATGGGGTGACAGTGCTATGAGCATGTGTTGATGGAGACTTCCTACTGTTTGTTATTCTATTTCTAGTCTAGTATACCTTCACAGAGGCTGCATCTGAGGTGAGTATATTCTCTGAATAAGCTAAATATCTAAGTCAATAAATTAATTAACTTTTTGAAAAGCTGATTCTTTCTTACAGATATTGATAATATCTAAATTGATACCTGTATCAACTTAGACAACAGTAGCCTCATTTTCCATAGACTGATTTTTGAAAACAGTTTACCTCTTTGATTGCAAAACTTGTAAAACAGAGGCACTACATCAGTGAAAGTCAAATACTAGTGAACAAAGTCCTGAGACTTCAGACAATGAATCAGAGTAGTACCAAAGTAGTTTTTCGTTTTTGCAGCTTAATATTTTGATTTTTTTTTCTTTTATAGATTTGGTTCTGGAATTACTTCTGCTAATACTTAGCTCATGAACAAATATACCATAGTTTCTACCCTTTGATTTTTTTGGGAAACCATTACATTTTTCAATTTTACATGAATATATTCATGTGTGAATATTAATGTAATGTATTCTGCAAGGGTTATCATAACCCTGCTTTAGCATGGCCACCGGGAAGCAGTTGTGACCAGTTCTATCAGGTATATTGTTATTTTACCATATGGCAATGGATCAGCTTCTATCATGTTCAAAAGCCATTCAAATAACGATGAACTTCTGTGAATGTGACACTGCCTGAACCTTTGGTCCAAGGTAACCATGGAAGGAACATGCCAAACTCCTCCTGATGACAGCTTCTCAGAAAGGAGTGTGACCCTCTGCAGCTGGTGACCGGCTGGGCAACACACCAAAGCGTGTGCACAACTGTAACAGCGTGCTCCAGGACTTGTTGACCAGGAGTTCTTGCAGGCTGTAAACAAAATACGGTGGTTTCATTTTATACATTCTCAACTTCTTAACTTTCAGTACAAGTTTCAGGTTAAAACTTACAAGAAAATAAAAGGTGATTTTTTTCTTTTTTTATATAAAAAAATCAGACTAAGAGTTGCCCCTGCCCCTCCTTTCTACCAAGGGCAGGAAAAGAAAATGAACTCCAGGTCAAAAACAGCTTTTCCTTGTGCTATTTATTTTATCAGCTCAGGACACCTTTTCAACCAGTTTTCTTTATTGCCTGGCCCTGCAACCAGGGTTAGTACTTACTCACGACAGTATATAGTGCGACTACGAGTAAAGCGCTGCAGGATTTGGCCACTATTCCTGTATTTAATTAATTTTACAACCAAGTCTTGGCTACCAACATGAAGCCCTCAATTCTGAAAACACTTCTAGCTTTGCGTGTCTGATATTTAGTTGAACAGAGTTACCAGGTAAATGTTACCTTAAAAATTATTAAGTTAATGGCAATATTTTACAATTAACAATAAAAACCCACACTTCAAACCCAACTCCTTTTTCAGACTATTTTAATAAAGGGATTATAAAATACAAAAGAGAGAGAGACAGGTAACTTGAGATGCAATTTCGGAATGCAAACTTTTATTTCAAATGTGCAAGCTCTAACTTAACAAATGTTTAAAATATTTGAGTTTTTCAAATGGTGCCAAAATAAACCATGTCTTTTCTAAAGACTACATATTTCGCTAGGCACTGGCAATGTAAATCTTTCAACCATTTCAAGTATTTGTTTAAAAGCCTCCCAGAACACATGTGCTCCCAACAAAACTAAAGAATGAAATGTTTAGACCACTGAAGCTCAACAGCTGACTTATAATCAACCTAATACGAGAACACCACTTTGGTTTTTTGGACTTGTGAATACATTTTATTTACCAATGCATGAGAAGAACAAACAGAGAAAGTCCAGTTCTGCAGACCTGATGTGAAATGGTACAGCGATAAGAGTTAGTACATGTAACGTTGCAATCGTAGCAAGCACAGTGGCAGAGAAACCGCCCGTCAGTGATTTCATGTGCCTCACAGTTTATTCTTGCATGGGAGAAAAATTAAAAAAAACCAAACCAAACAAACCTAACAGCCTTCATCTGGAATTATTCTAAATGAAGAAAATAAAAGCACAGAGAAATCCTGACATTTAGATAGCAAGGTCATTTGTGTACCTGGATTAAAGATGTTACAACTCTTGATCAGCTGATAAGAGTATTTATAAAGCCATTTAATTTGTAAATTAAGGTATCTTCTAAAACGCCCTATGATTTGGAATAAATAAATAAATGTGCCTACGACAATGTATTGACATTACTAAACTATTTAAATATGATGGCTCATTTATAAAAGCAGTTTTAATATTCCCCTACATTAATGATTAACTAATGAATCTTGCTTTCTTGTGAATATATTTAAAGAGGAATCAAACCAACTTCATCTACAGGATTCCACTAAAAAGACTGAGCTGTCTCTGAACTTTTCAAATATCAGCAGTTTTCCCAACACTAGCACAGAAAACCATGCCACCAGTTTTGGGCTGTGGGCTGAATGAAAAACAGTACTAAATGACTAAAGGTCCACCGTTCTTTTCTGTTAAAGTTGATTTGTCACAATATTGTTAATTAGTGAGGGCTTAGGGAAGGCTTACTATGAATATAATTACAGTGCCAAAAAGCATTAATAATGCTCTTATCCCAAGCCAACATGATGCTATTTACATATTTTACCCTGGCATATACCATAAATGGTTCCTGATGCATAATATGCTGCAGGATCATCAAGAGAAACACACAAAATCTCACAGGGGAAGGATGTTTCTGAGTATCTCAGTGCTCTTCAAGACAGCAGACACTAATTTGACCAGTAATTACAACCATCACCATAAGCATTGCCTATGGTGAGCCACATTTCATCATGAACTGCTGTTCCAACCGGAGGCAAATGAATTGCTACTCCTGGTACATAATCTGATGCAATCTCATCCTTCTCTCATAAATTAGGTCAGAAGTGACAATGGCATTTGTCTGCTGTACAGGGCAGGCTTCTTTTCACTTTCAGAGCTCTGCGCAGACATCAATCAGTTCTCAATGAACAAACTATATGATAAAAGCAAATTAACCCGTGTTATCATTATCGCCTATTTCTACTTGCCAGACCAGAATTCCTGCCCTTGTTACACTGAAAGGCAAAACTCAGACTTGGTTCAAGTGGGGCCACAAATTCACCCGAGGGCACAAAAGGCTGGGCCTGTGTTACTGGGCCTATGTGAGTTTTGCTGTTCACTTCAGCTGGTGAAGAAGTGAAAGTGTTTTGACGTTAGCAGCACAGATGCTTTTGCAAACTCCACCAGAGAGCCTAGGCACTTCTTCAGGGGCTGCATACCTTTTGTGACTGTCACTAAGGGATTTGCCAAAGACCACACACCAGGCTGTTAGCAAGGAAGAGCGAGAACTCAGTTGTTTCTGAATCCTCATCTCTCAGCAATTTCCCAAAGTCCTTTTCAAAGAAGACAAGCATTTCTAGATGAATTTTAAAAATCAACACCTAATTTAATTATAATTCAAAGTAATTTATCTACAGGATGACAAAAACTCCTAACTAAAAAGCTCACTGAATTTCAGGCTACTTGGTACAACACATAAGACAGAGTCAGGAAATATTTTTTCACCCCAGATACAATGTATCAAAAAGAAAACTATGAAGCAAAATTATCACCTAATTTTACTATATCAAGTATTACCCACAAACAGATGTATCTGACTTCAAGCCTGCTAGATGGCTTTTGCCTGGCCAATCCTACTTTCCCAAACAAAGCCGGGGGACACAAGATGCAGGAGGTCAAACAGTTTTGCCATTATGAAGTCTCCACTCACAAGATTATTCGCTCAGAGGTGGAAAGACTTGGGGGGAAGGTAAAGAGCTCTCAATACTTCTAGGGGAAGGAGGAACTTAGCACATGCATGCCTGGAAGACAAGCCCTGTTTTAGTAACCTTGCACTTCCAAAGTAGAAAACAAGCTTCCTCATCAAAGATGCCAAGGAGTAAGAGGGAAGATGTTTATGTCAAAAAATACGTAATTCAAAGTTAGATTAAAACAATGGGTAAGAACAAATGTATAATTTTCACAGTGACGGTAAGTTACCTTATTGTCTTACAGGGATCTTTGTCCCAGAACACATGTTGTTCAACTTAACTAAGAAATCACCTTGAAAAGGGGGTTAATTTTGAGATGGTGGTACTTGATTTCACCATATTCACCATGCAGATGCTGATGATACTATGTTACTGTGGGCAGCAAACATGAGCTGCGAGAAGAGACGGAATAAGAGCTCATACTCACCAGAGAATGTACGCTAGAACAACAGGTGACATTCAGTACCCATAAATACAAAATTATGCATTCAGGAAACAGTTCTGTCTTCATATACTCTATAATGAACTCTAAGTTGAATATTATAATTGAGGAATGAGATCTAGAGTTGTTATTATTACAGAAATATTAATTCAAATAAATAATCTGTCAGAAAGTAAATCCAATGCTAAAAATGATTACAAACAGCATAGAGAATAAAACAGACAACATCATTATGACAACTGTTAAAGTCACAATTTGTTTGTATGTTGAATACCAGGCACAAATCTGGTTGTATCTCTGCAAAAACACTGCAGAAATGGAAAAGAAATTGATTAGCATGACAAGGCCAATTAAAGACATGAGACTGTTTCTTAACATGAGGCTTGGGGTTCTCTCCACAAAAGAGATGGTGGGGGAAGGATGCCAGATACGTGAAATCACAAGGGACATCAAAACAATATGAACAGGGTACGGTTGTTCACTGTTTCTCTAACACAAAAAATAGGTGATAGCAAATGAATAGAGCTGGTTCATAACAAAGAAAAGGAAATATTTCTTCACTCAATGCATCATTAACTGCACAAGTCCTTGTGATGGGAACAAGTAGATACTAAAAGTTTAAATGGATTAAAAAACAGGTAATGAAAAAATGCTGCTAAATACAGAGACACTACCTCTGTCTCAGAAAGCCCCTAAATAGCAAATCACTGGGAGACCATTTGGGAGAAAGATCACTAGTGCTGGCCTGACTTTATACTCTTTCCTGGGCATCTTCTACTGGTTATTGCCAAAGGCAATCTTTGGGCTAGTTGGACCTTTGGTCTAGCACAGTATAGTAGTCCTTACATTTTTATTTTTATTCTTTCCTCAGAACTTCCTTAGAGCAGAAATGGTTTAACAACGCTGACAGCTCAGGAGATCTTGTCTTTCACTTAATCCACTAAAGGTCAATGAGTACTGTAGGAAAAAGCAATTGAATTGCCCAAGCAACAGACAGCAGCACACAGCAGATGGTGAAGGGGCTGGGAGCTAGGGGGTGACAGTCTTCTGGTCTGGAAGCATTGAACTTTCTTTCCACTGAATAGGTGTGGATAAGAGACTCCAGACTCACTGGCTACCTTAGGACTGACCAAAGGACAAAAAGGAGCACTTCAGAAGTTTCTAGAAATAACTTGGGTAAAATTAGCTTGGAGGAATGCTGTTCATCTCCCTGCAAGGAGTTAATTTGGTCAACTGAAACTAGGAGAAGCTCAGGTCTGCCGATGACGAAGGTTTAACATGGAAGTGCCTGAAAGGAAAAACAAGCATTGAAATGTCTCCCTATTAAAAATGAAAATTTCATTTTCTTCAGCTAGACTGCCCTATCATGACATATATACAAGCAAACACTATGAGGGAAGATAGCATGACAATGTTAAACACAAAGCAGAGTAGGTAAGTGGAAGCTTTAGGAGCTACATCCACCCTGCCTGAGCTGGCTGATCTTGGGAGTGGCTTAAAGCCCACTGTGCTCCTGAGATTCATTACTGAATTTAGGCTGCTTAGAGATTACAGCTGCCTTCCTGAGCTGGTTTATACAAGTGGTGACCTGGCCTTTCTGCTCACCTCTGGCCACGTGACAAATACATGCTGAATACAGGGAGATGTCTAGGTCACAAATATAACTCTAGGTCCAACCATTCCTTATCTGTAAGGTCTATAATGTCTGTGCAACCCAAACTTTTCTCTTCACCCCTCAATTTCTCCCCTCCCCGTAGAAGTCTATTCTTCAGCCTTTGAGTTCAGTCCCAGGGCACTTCAGGAGTCCATCAAGCAGAGGGTTGGCAGTCTGGCCTCAAACCCCACCTGGATGGTACTTCTGCACTGCAGAGCAATCAGAGGTGCCTCAGAAGAAGCAGGCAAAAAGTCTTGTGGGAAAGGGCTGAGGGACCCACCTTACACTGAAAATGTGAATTTTTACTCTGTAAGGTGGTTTCGGAATATTTGAGAGATTTTCCCTCGCAAGAAAGGACAGAGGAGTGATTGAAAACAATACAGGAAACCTTCCTCACTGTCTGAGATACTGTACAATGTCACAAGGCTTTCATGTTGCAATTTATGAAGCTGTTCCTCCAGTGAAACCTAACTGTACATTTCTTTTTGATGCATGCTGAAAATGCCAGGTAGTAGCAGCAGCTATTCAATGGCTATATAAAGCTATACATGTATTCTTCCCTTAGATGTAACCACAGTCACTAGCTGCAGTTCAATGGGTTATGAGTAAGGAAGAAAAAATCTTCAGTATACTAGCCAGAGATATTTCTTGAATGTGAACCTACTTTATCAATTAATATATTTAACATACAAATACCGGACTGTTTGCAGTTTCACAAATAACACAAGGGATTTAAATTTGAAACTGCTTTGCAGGATTTTGCACCTGAAGCCTGCAGTATTTGAAAACATGATGAAGCTGTGCCTTGCAGCAGACTATAGTCTAGTAACACTGAGAGAACAGACTGTTAAAATAAGCATTTGCATCATTTTTCACAGTACAGAATGCCACAATGCATCTGCTTAAAAACAAATATATATTTGCAGTGAAACATTTCAACAAATCACAGAACTCAGCAGCAAAGTAGTTAAACATTTATGATTTGATTTTATCTTGGTTTGGAATGTCGCTGGAGTGTCCCACTTCTAACAACTGTTTGCTAAGTTAAGGCTTTAGTGTTTACACAGTGCTGAATGAAGCAGCCTGGTCACCAGATGTGAATGCTTCCTTAGACTAGAGCTTTCAATCAGACCACGGTCCTAATGGTCCCTGCTCCAACCTTCTTCCTCAGGACATCCACCAGCCTTTCCAACCTGAGAGGGGGCAGGGGAGAGGGAGAGGAGAGAAAAAAAAAGGAAGCTAACGTTAGGAATGTTCTGGCTGAAAGAGACAGTGTTTGCACTGAACCAAGCTGTCCTGGTGGTGGTCACGCTCAGAAACAAAGCACTACTGTAAAAGACAGACATTAAGGGAAAATGCAGACAACTTACGGAAAACTTTTTAACCTACAACCCAACCCATTTGCAGTCAGTGATAGATATCAACTCACTTTTCTTTTGTAGTATATGTAGTATCTGAGCTCCCCGTCAGGCATTAGCACAAAACCCTGTGAAGCAATCTTGTGGCACATATACACTTCGGTATAAGCAGGATATCAAATTCTTGCACTTTTTAAAATATGAATGTCTGTGGCCCTTGTTAAATGTAGCACTTAGCTCTTCTTTCCCCTTAAAAAAACTACTCTGCTCATTATCCAACCGATACTTTTATTGTCTAGGTTATAAATTTATGCCTAAACCCCCGTGTCAAAAACTTTTCCAAAATACTCAACAAGTCAAATTTCTGAGGATGTGGACAATGCTATTTTGAGGGTGGTCCATGTGATTATTATGTTGACAGAACTAAAGAAAAATTAACAGTTTAAATATGTAGGACAGAGAGCTGCCTAATCCTCTCTGTTTTAAGGTACAGGCTATAAGCATGTTCAGCATCTCACTTGCTCAATTTGTTCTTTCCTTTTGTTAAAGTATGTAGGCAAATGCAAAGGGCTAAATTTGTTCAGGGTTTTCCATTTGCACACATTTATTTTCAACACTCCAATAATAATGCATTCAAGCTATTTCTTCAATTTATCTGTATTTTATGTAATACTTCAAGGAAAGCTGTCCCACAAATAAACTAACTGTATAAAAGCAGACACTGTGTGTAGTAGAACACTTTTAGAGCCATGTCCAGTATATTATACACACAACTCCCATAATGGATACAAAGAGCTGCAGGTTCAAATAGCTGTATTCACTATTGGAAAGTTGACTGTTTTTTCTTATCTGAAAAAACACTGTTTGTTTGCTTGTTTTTTTTTTTTTTAAATATATACAACATCAGGAATGCAGACAGGAAATAAAAATAACACAGCTTTATCAAAACCGTGAAATTCATTTTATCTCATGGATGCATTAGTAACTTCAGTGCAGGAAAACTGGTTAACACTTCTTGGATTTATTGCCATAGGTCATGACTAACGCATGCGGTACATATTGAAACACTCTTGTTTTCCAGGAACCACCAAGCACCATGAAGCTACACCTTTCATTGTACTCACCAGGTGACTTAATTCCTGAAATGAGATTAAGAATTCACCACCCTAATGTAATTATCAGACACCAGGAAATGTATGTGGAAAGTTCAGCTGGTTCTAGCTGTTCCACAGGGACTCTAAAGGAGTGAAAGCTCAGGTGAAAATCTACTGCCTAGCTACTCCTCTCCCTTCAGTTTTCTGAGTATCACTTTTCCTTTTTAACCAATTAGTGCATTTTTCCTGTTTTTTGCAACATACATCTGCAGCACTTTGTCTTTATGGAGGCAGCATCCAGACAGTCATAACTCTGTGCAGTCAGCCCATGCAACTATAAAATCAAGGCTTTCACAAGTTATTTGCTCCTGAAAGTTTTTTTTCACAGTGAATAAATAATGTTTCCTGGGTTCCATGGGTTTTAACTCAGTTGCTTACAGGTCATGGTTTCCTCAGCCTCTCTTACTGAGAAGTTTCCCTGTTAAATCATTTGTTAGTCCGTGTGCAACTTCATGAAGCAATGGCAAATCAGTCGTCACTTTTAACAGCATGTATGTTCAGAAGCATTGCAGCTTTCTCAGCCACTTTAACTATCATTGGAGGTCTCTTTCTCTCTCATGCTAGCACCCTCTCTAATGTGCTTCAGAGACATAAAGTATAGGAGAAACATTTCAAACTGTCTGGACAAACAGGAGTTTTGGGCTGTAAATTGTTTTCTGGGAGACAGCAGAAAAACAGTAAAATTTGAGATCATGGCTTATTTAAATCACACAAAAATTACGTTAATAATTGAGGTTTATTTTGGGGAGACATAGGTTGGAGGTCACTGCTTTATACACTGTCCTGCAATTGGGCTTAGATGTGCACCACTCTCTGACCAAGCAATGACACTGCAAACCAGAGCAGAACCAGTCAGCGAAGAGC